>JAAOOA010000567.1:0-5000 GCA_012861695.1 Trematomus loennbergii | reverse complement strand
ATAGACAAGACAAGTCAACTATAACGGTTTACACCTTTGATATGTTTTATAGTTTAGACTTTTACTTTCTATGATGTTCTCTCCATGCCAAGTACTTCATTGGTGCCATATTTACCCAAATAGGGGGGCAATAGGTCTTTATTGGTTTGTTATTTGATTGTGTATACTGTGTATAAGTCAACATGTTTACTGGGACTGCAGGATGGATTTAAAACACAATTCCCTACAAGGACAATAACGTGTATCCTATAATAACTAAACAACAAACAAAAAGGTGTATATTGCACATAGCAGTGGTAAACAGTGTTCCTCAAATACTTACATTTTATTACATTTTGTTTTCTACCATAGTGGACTTATTTTTGGAAACAAGCCCTGTTTTATTGTAAAAAGAAAGATGGGACTGACCTCTCACTGCAGATCAGAGAAACTACAGTGAGTTTCCATCAGAGCAGAAACCGCTCGATGCTTCAATCAGAGAGACAGGAGACTGAGGGGAGTAAGAAACCTGGCCTGAGGGGGGTGTGTGTGTGTGTGTGTGTGTGTGTGTGTGTGTGTGTGTGTGTGTGGTGTGTGTGTGTGTGTGTGTGTGTGTGTGTGTGTGTGTGTGGTGTGTGTGTGTGTGTGTGTGTGTGTGTGTGTGTGTGTGTCTGCAGGAGTCTTAAATCTGTCCGTCTGTCTCAGATATGAAAGGGGGATGGAGACAGGTGGGTGGAGAGGAGTCGAGACGAGAGGGATGTTAACACCTGACTTCTGATGTAGTAAAAAGAGATTTATAGAAATCTGTTTTTAACGGATCACTGTAAGCCTGGCAAACTGTTTAGAGTGTGTGATTGTGTGTGTCATACAGTAGCTGAGGATTTTCTTTAAAAAATATAAACTTCTGACGAGAAATTGAAATGTAATGTGTATTTTCTACTTTTTAAATGCTGTTTTATTTATTATTTGAGATGTTTACATTTTAGAATTGTTTATTTACTCTTTTAATTCCTCTTAATGCCTTGTGTTTAATGCTGCTGAAATGCCAACATTTCCCAAATTTGGATCAATAAGTACATCTTATCTTGTCTTAATTTATCTTAACAACTGAGAGGAGAAAATTAAGATTAAAAACCAGAAAAAGGACAATGTAGGAAATATAATCTCCCCTTTTTTTGTGCTAGTGCGTTCCCACATTGTTAGTAACGGTACGTCCACACGGCAGCGTGCGTTGAAGCTTGCCGGTGGGCGTGTCTAGCACGCGCCAACAACCAATTACATTAATCTCCCGCCCCGGACACACAAGCACGCGGTTTGATTGGCTAGCGCTTGTACTGGCATATGATTTGATTGGCTGGCGCTTCTGTCGACGCTTAAAAAGTTGAACTTTTCTCAACTTTCAGCGCGAGCAACGGAGGCAAAGCGACGCGACAGAACCTCAATGTAGTTCGGCAAAGCGTGACGTCACCCCATTCAAAGTGAATGGGAAGCGTCTCCGTTGAAGCACGCGACGGAGCAGTGTGGACGTACCGTTAATGTTAGCTATCTAACAAGGTATAGATAGCGACGCATGCTAGCTAGCTTGTTAGCTGTTAGTTAATGTGAGCTAGCTAACAAGGTATAGATAGCAACGCATGCTAGCTAGCTTGTTAGCTGTTTAGTTAATATAAGCTATCTAACAAGGAGGTAGATAGCAATGCATGCTAGCTAGCTTGTTAGCTGTTAAGTTAATGTAAGCTATCTAACAAGGAGGGTAGAGATAGCAATGCATGCTAGCTAGCTTGTTAGCTGTTAAGTTAATGTAAGCTATCTAACAAGGTAGATAGATAGCGATGCATGCTAGCTAGCTTGTTAGCTGTTTAGTTAATGTAAGCTAGCTAACAAGGTAGATAGATAGCGAGCATGCTAGCTAGCTTGTTAGCTGTTTAGTTAATGTAAGCTCGCTAACAAGGTATAGATAGTGACGCATGCTAGCTAGCTTGTTAGCTGTTTAGTTAATGTGAGCTAGCTAACAATGTGGATAGATAGCGACGCATGCTAGCTAGCTTGTTAGCTGTTTAGTTAATGTGAGCTAGCTAACAAGGTAGATAGATAGCGACGCTGGCCTGATTTACAGATAGATACATGGCTAATGTTTTGTGGCTAAATGGATAAAGTCTGTTAGCTAAATTGCTAACATTCACTAGTTAAACAGCTGGCTGATGTTAGCTGAGTGGCTCTCTGGTTGTTTTTATAAATGTCAGCACCTTTGTCTTCTGGCAGTGAGAGTTATTAACTGTCAACATGTTATATTCACACTTGGATTCATAAAGTTAACTTTCTTTAGCAACGAGGAGACAGACATTAGTCATCTTTTCTCAACCCATTACATTTTGGAGACAAAACAGAGACAAATTAAGAATCAAAGTACAAAGGTAGTGGCGGATATTATGAGGAAAACACATGTAGAAAAACACACCCATAAACACACAGACATTTCTCCACATACGCACACACACACCAACACACTCTCACTCCATAAACGTCCAGGAGCGACGCTTGGTCAGGGTCCCGAGGCGTCCAGTTGTGACGCTCCTAGGCTCCTTCAGCTTCATAAAGGGACGCAAATAGCTTTCAACTGATTGCAATGTATTCCATCGGCGGCGGGATTTGACGCTCAGGGAAGCACGGCATTCGTTTGTGTCCGAGCTGTTAAAGGCAATGTGAGCGTCCATTCCCATTGGATAACGGAGGATTGTACACCCGGAAGTAACTATTCTCCTTACTGTCGATTGATTTGACAGTGATATCTGCACTACTCATCAACTCAGAAACACCAGATATCTTGTTAATTAACAACAATGATTGGTTTAAATTGTGTGCAATGCTTTTGTATTTTCCCCTTCGATTCGGAGAAACAAATATTTTTTTCCGTGCTTCCATGAGCGTCAAATCCCGCCGCAGGGAATACATTGCAATCAGTTGAAAGCTATTTGCGTCCCTTTATGACACACACACACACACACACACACACACACACACACACACACACACACACACACACACACACACACACACACACACACACAGAGGATATGTATAAACTCTCTGTCCAACCTTCTGACAAACAGGAACACACACACACGTGTCCTAAATATCTTTGTCACACGCATGCATAGAAATAAACGTATCACCGTTGCTGTCAACAGAATAACCTGCCCAAAAATATCCAACACAACCACACACACACACACACACACACACAACACACACACACACACACACACACACACATGTTGAGTAGTACTCAGACATGACTGTGTGTGTGTCAGTCTCTGAACACATAACACTCCATTGTTGATAACGAGAGAAAGAAAACAATTAGGAAAAGCCCCTTCAAACACACACCCACACACACACACACACACACACACACACACACACACACACACACACACACACACACACACACACACACACACACACACAATGCATGACTAAGATATTCTGTGTTGTAGTCTGGAAACTTGGAGAATTTGCTCATAACGCTTGTGAATTATCTCTTTGTGTGTCATTGTTTTGATCTACTCCGTCTCTCAGCACTTCATCCAAACTCAACGGCATTTCAATGTGTGTGTGTTGTGTGTGTGTGTGTGTGTGTGTGTGCTTGTGTGTGCGTGTGTGTGTGTGCCTGGTGTGTTGTGTGTCTTTTCTTTACATTTATCTTATCATGTTTCCATTTTTAGTTCATTCTTGTCTCGCTCGGCCATTTTGTCTCCACTATTGTCCCCTTCCTCCTCTTCCTCTTCTTCCTCCTCCTCCTCCTCTTCCTCTCTTTAAATCCCGTTATCTTTCCTCCGCTCGTTCTGCTGCGCTGGCCTCTGAAACAAAAGAGAAAAATGAAAGCCTTTTGTACTTCAGTGACTTTGCGTCTGATGTCGGAGCGGAAGCCGTTTCATGGCGGTCCAAACTGTAATTAGGGTCTGTTTGAGAGAGAGGGTCTGCCCTTGATGGGGAAACTTCTGAAGGACTCACACCTCAGAGTTGTTTGGGGCGGGGGGGGGATCATCTGCACCCCCCAATGATGTGATTGATTTGGTTTCTGCAGTTGATTTCAAAGTGACACAGCTGAATGCACAACTTCCTTCATTGACCAGCTGTTTGGTGTGTGATGGAAAAGTTAGCGAATGTTAGCTCAGTGGGTCTGGTCGTTTTCTAAATGTCAGCACCTTTGTCCGAGTTTTCTAAATTCTAGTTTTATAATCACACTTGGATTCATAAATGTTAAAGCTATCTTTCTTTCGCAACAAGGAGAGGAACGTGAGTCATCTTTTCTCAACCGTTACATTTTTGGAGAAACACAATCTTGATGTCAGAACAGAACAAAACAAAAGGGACTATTTTCTCAAAGTTTGTGTGTAGAGACAGAGAGATCAAAATACCGTTTCTCACAATCCTGAGAAAAAAAAAATATATATATATACAAATATGTATGAAAATATGTATATCCTATAAAACACAATCAGCAGACACATTTTTCATATGCACACATTAATGTGTGCATATGAAAATGTGTCTGACAGAAAATGTCTCATGTCTTAATGATTAAGATCTCAAATATAAAACGTTTTACAAGCTCTTAAAAAAGGTCAGATATCGGTCGTAGAGTATGACCCCCACTCTCTACATGCAGCTGTGTTACACCACATTAACATTCACACTGACAGATGCATGGTTAGATGGTTGTGTGTGTGTGTGTGTGTGTGTGTGTGTGTGTGTGTGTGTGTGTGTGTGGTGTGTGTGTGTGTGTGTGTGTGTGTGTGTGTGTGTGTGTGTGTGTGTGTGTGTGTGTGCACCCGTAGAACATAACAGAGAAGGCTCCACTTTCACTTAAAGCCTCCTGCAGATGGAAACAGACACATGTCTTTAGTGTTTTCCTTCAGAGTGTGCTCAGCCCGTATCTCCAGCTCCTCGGATGTGAGGAGGATCCTCTTTCAGACACTTTAAACACTTCAAATAAAACACACCGACACGCAGGTCCC
>JAAOOA010000566.1:0-289935 GCA_012861695.1 Trematomus loennbergii | reverse complement strand
CAGATTCAGGCTTTTATTGTCATTCGTACATAGCTACTGTACTGTGGGGTATGACAGTGAACATCTGAGGTCACAGGCTCCTCCAACAGAGCAACACAATAACACAGATACAATAGTAGAGGTAAATAAAGTTAGCAGGCAAAACTATAATATGGATTAGAATAGAAAGAATCTGCATCTTTCTTACCCTTTCTTAAAAAACACAGACCAGCCGGGCACAAATTTGGGATCTCTGGTGAAGAGCAGGACTGCAAACAGCACGAAGAAGAAAGAGATCGCTCCCTGCGAACCTGAGGAGAAGTTAAAGACACATCAAAATGTATTTAATATTCACGCCGCTTTGCAGAGACGCTCAACCTGCTTTACCCGGGCCCAGTTAGTCACATGCAATCAAATTAATTAAAACAATTAACAAACCGTAAGACTTTTATCTCATCTTTCTCATAAAGTCTTTTAAAGGAAGACGAGGTAAGTAGTAACTAACTGGAATCTGAATGAGCGTTGACTTTATAAGACGGATACATCGGATATTTAGTTTACTGCTCTGGTCAAATTAATAATACACATCATTTGACGCTTTATGAAATCCCTGAAATGTCCCACGAAGCATTAACTGATCGTGCAACAAAGAATGAATAATATGCACAGCTCTGTGGGTGTGACATGTATGGGATCAGGATTATCCTAATTCCTGCTGACCTCTTCTCTCCTTTTCAGGAATCTACCATTTCTAGAACATTAGGGTCTTTCTCTGGAGCTTTAACCTTATATCTTTGTTAATAAACACTCTCTATACTTCTACTTTTAAGCTTTGTATGCTCCTGGTGCGGTGGCGACGGTGCAAACGCGTCACAAACGGCCCAAAATATTTCCTTTGGGAGAAACAGGCTCAGTTTCAACGTGCCAGAAACATGCAGACGAAGAAACATTTAAAGGTCCCCTATCATCCTCTTCTCATCATGTCTCTTCTTCATCAACATGTGTCCCCTCTTCTTCATGTCTCTTCTTCATCAACATGTGTCCCCTCTTCTTCATGTCTCTTCTACATCACATGTGTCCCCTCTTCTTCATGTCTCTTCTTCATCAACATGTGTCCCCTCTTCTTCATGTCTCTTCTACATCAACATGTGTCCCCTCTTCTTCATGTCTCTTCTACATCAACATGTGTCCCCTCTTCTTCATGTCTCTTCTTCATCACATGTGTCCCCTCTTCTTCATGTCTCTTCTACATCACATGTCCCCTCTTCTTCATGTCTCTTCTACATCAACATGTGTCCCCTCTTCTTCATGTCTCTTCTACATCAACATGTGTCCCCTCTTCTTCATGTCTCTTCTACATCAACATGTGTCCCCTCTTCTTCATGTCTCTTCTACATCAACATGTGTCCCCTCTTCTTCATGTCTCTTCTACATCAACATGTGTCCCCTCTTCTCATGTCTCTTCTACATCAACATGTTCCCCTCTTCTTCATGTCTCTTCTACATCAACATGTGTCCCCTCTTCTTCATGTCTCTTCTACATCACATGTGTCCCCTCTTCTTCATGTCTCTTCTACATCAACATGTGTCCCCTCTTCTTCATGTCTCTTCTACTTCAACATGTGTCCCCTCTTCTTCATGTCTCTTCTACATCAACATGTGTCCCCTCTTCTTCATGTCTCTTCTACATCAACATGTGTCCCCTCTCTTCATGTCTCTTCTTCATCAACATGTGTCCCCTCTTCTTCATGTCTCTTCTACATCAACATGTGTCCCCTCTTCTTCATGTCTCTTCTACATCAACATGTGTCCCCTCTTCTTCATGTCTCTTCTTCATCAACATGTGTCCCCTCTTCTTCATGTCTCTTCTACATCACATGTGTCCCCTCTTCTTCATGTCTCTTCTACATCAACATGTGTCCCCTCTTCTTCATGTCTCTTCTACATCAACATGTGTCCCCTCTTCTTCATGTCTCTTCTACATCAACTGTGTCCCCTCTTCTTCATGTCTCTTCTACATCAACATGTGTCCCCTCTTCTTCATGTCTCTTCTACATCAACATGTGTCCCCTCTTCTTCATGTCTCTTCTACATCAACATGTGTCCCCTCTTCTTCATGTCTCTTCTACATCACATGTTGTCCCCTCTTCTTCATGTCTCTTCTACATCAACATGTGTCCCCTCTTCTTCATGTCTCTTCTACTTCAACATGTGTCCCCTCTTCTTCATGTCTCTTCTACATCACATGTGTCCCCTCTTCTTCATGTCTCTCTACATCAACATGTGTCCCCTCTTCTTCATGTCTCTTCTACATCAACATGTGTCCCCTCTTCTTCATGTCTCTTTACATCAACATGTGTCCCCTCTTCTTCATGTCTCTTCTACATCAACACGTGTCCCCTCTTCTTCATGTCTCTTCTCATCAACATGTGTCCCCTCTTCTTCATGTCTCTTCTACTTCAACATGTGTCCCCTCTTCTTCATGTCTCTTCTACATCAACATGTGTCCCCTCTTCTTCTGTCTCTTCTCATCAACATGTGTCCCCTCTTCTCACGTCTCTTCTACATCAACATGTGTCCCTCTTCTTCATGTCTCTTCTACATCAACATGTGTCCCCTCTTCTTCATGTCTCTTCTACATCAACATGTGTCCCCTCTTCTTCATGTCTCTTCTACATCAACATGTGTCCCCTCTTCTTCATGTCTCTTCTACATCAACATGTGTCCCCTCTTCTTCATGTCTCTTCTACATCAACATGTGTCCCCTCTTCTTCATGTCTCTTCTACATCAACATGTGTCCCCTCTTCTTCATGTCTCTTCTACATCAACATGTGTCCCCTCTTCTTCATGTCTCTTCTTCATCAACATGTGTCCCCTCTTCTTCATGTCTCTTCTACATCAACATGTGTCCCCTCTTCTTCATGTCTCTTCTTCATCAACATGTGTCCCCTCTTCTTCATGTCTCTTCTTCATCAACATGTGTCCCCTCTTCTTCATGTCTCTTCTACATCAACATGTGTCCCCTCTTCTTCATGTCTCTTCTTCATCAACATGTGTCCCCTCTTCTTCATGTCTCTTCTACATCACATGTGTCCCCTCTTCTTCATGTCTCTTCTCCATCAACATGTGTCCCCTCTTCTTCATGTCTCTTCTACATCAACATGTGTCCCCTCTTCTTCATGTCTCTTCTACATCAACATGTGTCCCCTCTTCTTCATGTCTCTTCTTCATCAACATGTGTCCCCTCTTCTTCATGTCTCTTCTTCATCAACATGTGTCCCCTCTTCTTCATGTCTCTTCTACATCAACATGTGTCCCCTCTTCTTCATGTCTCTTCTTCATCAACATGTGTCCCCTCTTCTTCATGTCTCTTCTACATCAACATGTGTCCCCTCTTCTTCATGTCTCTTCTACATCAACATGTGTCCCCTCTTCTTCATGTCTCTTCTACATCAACATGTGTCCCCTCTTCTTCATGTCTCTTCTACATCAACATGTGTCCCCTCTTCTTCATGTCTCTTCTACATCAACATGTGTCCCTCTGTGTAAAGAGACTCTGAAAGTTTCAGGAACAAAGATTCTCTCTCTTTTTGATCCATTTCTATAAAAACCTGTCTGAAAATGAGCTGATCAGATTTTGGCCACTTTGTGATGTCATAACGATGTTTTGTCTTGTGTAACCATTAGCCAATCAGCAACCAAGGTAACCCCCCCCCCCCCCCCTTATCACCTGAATCTCCTCCTAGAGCACCATTGAGTTCTTTGTAACCAAATCTCTCTTATGCTCCTTTTCACACCGGTGGTTTTTCCTGTTCACACCGCAGCGGCGGCGCGTCATAGCTCCGGAATGCGGTTCACTTCCAGCTCCAAAAAATTGTCGGTCTAGAGGCAAGAGCTTCGGAGCTATGACTGGCGTCGCTTACGTCTCTCTTACGTCGAGGCGTGCAGAAACCTTACTTTGACCATCCGTTCGCTGTTATTGATCATTGTGGAGAGCAGGCAGACGTTTGTTATTATAGCAGCTATCGGATGGAATCAATACATGGGCTGTACAGGTTGTCATGTCCGACTATCACATAGAATCATAATGAAAAATACGCCGGTAAAATGTGCCTGTAGAAAACGGCTTAGCAAGTCGTCAGTTTAGCTTCGGTTGCTATGCTAATATCACCCATGTTATACCAGAGAAACTTTCATAACAGCGTTGTGATGCCAAACAGCGTCAATTCAGACTGACACACATTTCACTTAAGGGAACTGGGGATATGTATCAGCTGCTTGTGTGACAGTCAGACAGTGAATACTTTAGAGCCGTGTGAGCTAACCCGGAGCTAACGGGAGAATAAACTCCCGTTGAAGAGCAGCCAGCACTGCAGCGGTCGCTAAATGAAACACATTAATAAACAATGAACCACGGCACTCTGGAGAAAAGTATAAGGTTGGAGAAGTCGTTATTTAATTTAATCTGGCTTCGTATGATTAAAAGCAACACGATCATCGACCCAACGCAGTCCCCCCCTCGTTGTTGTTGTGGGAGGAAATCAGCGACGTAAACTGTGACGTCATGATCAGCAGCGCAGCTCTGGGCGGTGTGAACAGAGCGGGAGCTGAAAAGGGAAACCGGAGCTGAACCAGAAAAGCTCTAGCTAGAGCTAGAAAGGGAAAAGCGCTGGTGTGAAAGCCGCATCAGAGGGGCGTGGTGAGGGGCTCCTTATTTTCATCTGAAGTAACAGACAGAGAATCAGCACTTTGGAAACAGGCTGAAACAGAGGGGATTATGGGTAATGCTGCAATGATCTGTTTGGTGTTTCAGGCCAATCAGAGACAGGTTCTGTATATATCTGGACCTGTGATATACTGATGAGAAAACAGTATAATAGGGGACCTTTAAAGTCCCGCGGGCCGTAGGTTGAGCATTGCTGCAGTTTTGCCTCACTTTATGGGCCCCAGCTTCTTGTAGTCGTCCTTGATCATCGCCTTCGCCCTCGCCTCCGCCTCCGCTCGGTGGTCGGTCCTCGTGAAGCACAATCTGCAGAAAAAAAACCAAAACATTCATTTCATTTGTTTTGTTTTGTACGCAAAAACTTAAATTGTCAAAAGACGAAAGCGGTCAGAGTCCTGTAGTGAGGTAGTGGAGTAGTTCCCTTTATTTGAATTTTCATGAAAAGAAAGGACTCAAGTAAAGTACAAGTACCTAAAATATGTACTTGAATACTTAAGTACATGTATTTATTTAGGTCTACACTCCACCATAGAAAATAAACTATATATTCTTTACTTTTTTTAATGCTATTCTATTTGGGTTGTGTTCATTTGGATTGTTTATTTCTAGTCTTTTAATTTCTCTAACGTACAATGCCTTGTCCTTTTATGCTGCAACGCAAACATTTCCCAAATTGGGATGAATAAAGTACTTCTTATCTTATCTGGCTTCTGTTGTGATGACTAGAAATGGTAAGAATAACACTACAAATACTATTTTGACAGGAACGTTTTTTTAAATCTAAAATAGGTAAATAGGCGTGTCTTTGTTACCGTGTGTTCACCCCCCGTGGAGCAACGCGATCCAAAGCCATCCCACAAACAGGAAGATCAGCATGAGCGGGAAAGCAAACGCAAACCAGGAGCCGAAGTTTATCACATCGCAGTCTGGGAAGTAGCTGTGAAAACAACACAACACAACTATAAGACGTGTTTTAAAGGTCTCCTATCAGTCTCAGATATATAAAAATGAAACAGTATGGAGCTCAAACTATTTTTCTCTCTCAGGTTTACCACACAGTGAGTTCCTTTTTATTGCGATAAAATGCATGCTAATGTAAACACAGACCTATTACTTCCAGAACACGTCTCATTGTTTCTGACAGCAACATTTCTGATTGGCCCGTGGGTGTAAATAGAGGCTGAATCATCATGTTAATCACATAGCTATCATATGCCTAAAACAGTCCTGATGCTCTTCTAGGTAATCATACATCCTGTCATGTACACAGCGACAGTTGGGTACCTTTGTTATCATGTGACTCTCATGTTGGAAGAGGACATTCAGGATTTTCCCAACAACAATAAAAGCCTTGAATCTTGAACCTTGAACCTTTAAATGTAATCACGTGAGAGTTACCTCTTCAGCTGTCCGATCAGGATGAGGTTTGGCGCCGTGCCGGTCAGCGTGGCGTGCCTCCGATGCTCGCGGCGTAAGGAATGCAGATCAGGAAACCTTTCCACACTTTCATTTGATACGCAGACTCCGAGCGTATTTCCTCCGCCGAGCGCTGGTCGCTCTGCTCCGCAACATCCGGACTTTAGGAGACAAACACTTTGAATAAGCACCACCAAGGTTCAGAAAAATAAATGTGCTTTCCTGCAGAGTTAGATTAAAAGATTGGTAGCACTGTTGCACTAGATAGATATTCTGCAGCCTGTTAGCTTAGCACAAGACTGAAAGCAATGTAGCCTTTCTAAAGCTAACAAACTCCACCTATAAGCACCTGTTAGCTCAGCTTAGCACACACTGAAAGCAACAGCTAGTCTGTCTAAAGCTAACTAACTCCACCTATAAGCACCTGTTAGCTCAGCTTAGCACAACACTGAAAGCACAGCTAGTCTGTCTAAAGCTACTAACTCCACCTATAACACCTGTTAGCTTAGCTTAGCACAACACTGAAAGCAACAGCTAGCCTGTCTAAAGCTAACTAACTCCACATATAAGCACCTCTAAAGATCACATATTAACACGTTTTATATAGTTTTAGTTGTTTTTAAAATCTGTATAAAGAACAAAGTTGGCTTAGTTTAGCAAAAATACGAGGCAGAGGGAAATATCTAAAGCCAACAAACTCCACCAAAAGACAAGAATGTTTTTTAAGGGCCAGAAAACTCACGCTATAGCTTGTTTTAAAAAAATCTTTATAAGGACAAAGTTAGCTTAGCACAAAACTAAAAGCAGAGGGAAAGAGCTAGCCTATCTCAAGCTAACACACCGAATAGTTAGCAGAAATTACAGGAAGAGGCTAATTCCTCTGTAGCTGTGTGAGTCTTTTAGCCCTGATCTTTGACTGTTTTTGCCATGAGGCTTATTTGAAAAGTAAGGAGAGATTTTGCTCCAAATGTCTGCATATAACCTCATTCAAAAACCAGGACGCTAATTGTTTGGTAGTGCAGTGAGGGGCTATATTTCACTCTTTAAGGTGCTTTTTGAAACACACAGGTGTCATTTGCGAAGTGTTAAAGGTAGGGTAGGTAAGTTTGAGAACCGGCTCGAGATCGCTAGAATTTGAAAATACACAACCGGAGAAAATCTGCCACTTCCTCACAGAGCCCCTCCTCCAACACACACGAATGCGCACATGACCAATGAGGGCACGAGATAAGTTTTGCACAGATGGAAGGCTGACAGGCAGTAGGCCATCCAGTTATTTTAGCCGGGCCGGCTCAGATGATTGGTCGTGCTTTTTACAGTACCACGGCTTCCACAGATGAATTTATTTAATGTATTTTTTGTCAAGCACTTCATATTCATTGCTATCGGGATGTTAAGAGCATTCCATGGAATATAACAAAAAGTGTATCTCGAGCCGTTTTCTCAAACTTACCTACCCCACCTTTAAAGGTAGGGTAGGTAAGTTTGAGAAACCGCTCGAGACCCACCTTTAAAGGTAGGGTAGGTAAGTTTTGAGAAACCGGCTCGAGATACACTTTTTGTTATATTCCATGGAATGCTCTTACATCCCGATAGCAATGAATATCTGAAGTGCTTTGACAAAAAATCCATTAAAAAATATCATCTGTGGAAGCTGTAGTACTGTAAAAAGCACGACCAATCATCTGAGCCGGCCCGGCTAAAATAACTGGATGGCCTACCTGCCTGTCAGCCTTCCATCTGTGCACAAACTTATCTCGTGCCCTCATTGGTCATGTGCGCGTTCGTGTGTGTTGGAGGAGGGGCTCTGTAAGGAAGTGGCAGATTTTCTCCGGTTGTGTATTTTCAAATTCTAGCGATCTCGATCTCGAGCCGGTTTCTCAAACTTACCTACCCACCTTTAAGCATTGCATTTTTTATGGGAGGTTATGCGCAAGACTATTTCTTTGATTTTCTTACATTCAGACACTTGTTTCCAGCTATTATGCTAAGCTAATGGCCTCCTCTCAGCTCTTGTAGCATATTTCCTAAAATGGTTATCTTTTTGAGTCAAATGTTGGAAGACGTTGTGATTCTTCTTACCCCTCTATGGACAGTATTTGTTTTTCCGTGTGTACTGAGGGCAGTGAATGCAGCTTTACAGAAGACGGACCTGGGAGATAATAACAAACATCAGGGAGTAAATCATGTAATATGTGACAGCATTATAAATCATAAACTCTCAGGACACAGTGTGTTGGAAAAACCGCACAAAGTTCACTTCCTAGATGACATATTAAAAACAATACAGACGTTTTCACTTTGTCTGCACATGTTCTTTCAAACGGTTGCTTGGGCACATATTGAGCAGCTTTGCAGCAACACTATCTTTATTTAATCTAGATTAACAAGAGAGACAACATTTCACCTGCAGGCAGTGGCTGTTCTAGAGTCTGTGGGGGCCCTAGGCAAAAAATCACTGGGGGCCCCTCGAAGATTTTCAACGACATAATCACCTTGAACCAGCTTTCATCACCATCAGTGGCGCCTTCTTACATTTTGAGCACAAATACCTGTACTTTCTACTTCTTACATTTTTAACACAAATACCTGTACTTTCTACTTCTTACATGTTGAACACAAATACCTGTACTTTCTACTTCTTACATGTTGAACACAAATACCTGTACTTTCTACTTCTCACATTTTTAACACAAATACCTGTATTTTCTACTTCTTACATTTTGAGCACAAATACCTGTATTTTCTACTTCTTACATGTTGAACCCAAATACCTGTATTTTCTACTTCTTACATTTTGAGCACAAATACCTGTACTTTCTACTTCTTACATTTTTAACACAAATACCTGTATTTTCTACTTCTTACATTTTGAGCACAAATACCTGTATTTTCTACTTCTCACATGTTGAACCCAAATACCTGTACTTTCTACTTCTTACATGTTGAACCCAAATACCTGTACTTTCTACTTCTTACATGTTGAACACAAATACCTGTACTTTCTACTTCTCACATTTCCCAAACAGGCTGGTTCCTTTAGTTTGAATGTGTGTTTGGTGGCGTGATCATTATATTTAGAGTCATTGCGTGCCTATTGATTTGAACACGATCCGTGTATCCATCATTTCCTGGTCTTCTCTAAAGAAGAGGGACCAATGAAAAACGTTGTCATGTTGCCGTTGTTCAGCATGGAAACATTCATTAGCTAACAATGACATTATTGTTCTATTAATATAAAGGGAGGTCAGGTACTCTTTAAAACAGCTGCTAGTTATGGGTACTTTTTACTTAAGTATATTTCAAAGCCTCTTTACTTTTACTTGAGTAAAGAAGTTTAGTCAGTACTTCTACTTTTACCAGAGTATTTTAAACATGAGTATCTGTACTTCTACTTGAGTAAAGGATGTGTGTACTCTTTCCCTCTCGTACCGTTAAGGACCTCGTTGTCGGGCTCCTGGCGCTCCTTGCACTTCTCCTTGAGGGTCTCCAGGTCTCCGAACAGACTCTCCAGGATGGCGGTGGCGATGGGAAGCATCATGGCGGTGGTGGCCGTGTTGCTGAGCCACATGGAGAGGAAGGAGGAGGTCAGCATCATGCCCAGGATCAGCCTGCAGCGGGAAATATCATTATTATTATATTATTATTATTTCAATCAGCAACTTCCCATGAGTTACCATTAAGAAGAAACTGAAGAGATACTGTAATGTAATATACTAATATACAATTGAAAGGTGCTATACAAATATAATCTATTATTATTATTATTATGTATTATTATTAAGAATTATTTTCTGTTTCCCTCACCAGGCGGGCTTCACCCCCACGATGGTGAGCACCTCAGGGCGATGCGGCGGTGGAGCCCCCACTCCTCGATGGACGACGCCATCACCAGGCCGCTCAGGAACAGGAAGTTGGTTTCCAGGAAGTACTGAGGGCATACCTTTTTGGAGGGAAGGATTCCCAGCATCGGGAAGAGGCAGACGGGAAGCATGGCGGTGACGGCAAGAGGGAGCGCCTCGGTGCACCAGTACACCGCCATCAGAATCACCACGTACAGACATCTACCCTCCTGGAGAGAAACAGCCTTTACTCGAGTACAAGTACACACCCTTTACTCAAGTAGAAGTACACACCCTTTACTCAAGTAGAAGTACACATCCTTTACTCAAGTACAAGTACACACCTTTACTCAAGTAGAAGTACACACCCTTTACTCAAGTAGAAGTACACACCCTTTACTCAAGTAGAAGTACACACCCTTTACTCAAGTAGAAGTGCACACCCTTTACTCAAGTAGAAGTACACATCCTTTACTTAAGTAGAAGTACACATCCTTTACTCGAGTAGAAGTACACATCCTTTACTTAAGTAGAAGTACACATCCTTTACTTAAGTAGAAGTACACATCCTTTACTTAAGTAGAAGTACACATCCTTTACTCAAGTAGAAGTACACATCCTTTACTCAAGTAGAAGTACACACATCCTTTACTCCAGTAGAAGTACACATCCTTTACTCAAGTAGAAGTACAGATACTCGTTTAAAAATACTCTGGTAAAAGTAGAAGTACTGACTAAACTTCTTTACTCAAGTAAAAGTAAAGAGGGCTTTGAAATGTACTTCAGTAAAAAGTACCCATAACTAGCAGCTGTTTTAAAGAGTACCTGACCTCCCTTTATATTAATAGAACAATAATGTCATTGTTAGCTAATGAATGTTTCCATGCTGAACAACGGCAACATGACAACGTTTTCATTGGTCCCTCTTCTTTAGAGAAGACCAGGAAATGATGGATACACGGATCGTGTTCAAATCAATAGGCACGCAATGACTCTAAATAATAATGATCACGCCACCAAACACACATTCAAACTAAAGGAACCAGCCTGTTTGGGAAATGTGAAGTAGAAAGTACAGGTATTTGTGTTCAACATGTAAGAAGTAGAAAGTACAGGTATTTGTGTTCAACATGTAAGAAGTAGAAAGTACAGGTATTTGTGTTCAACATGTAAGAAGTAGAAAGTACAGGTATTTGTGTTCAACATGTAAGAAGTAGAAAGTACAGGTATTTGTGTTCAACATGTAAGAAGTAGAAAGTACAGGTATTTGTGTTCAACATGTAAGAAGTAGAAAGTACAGGTATTTGTGTTCAACATGTAAGAAGTAGAAAGTACAGGTATTTGTGTTCAACATGTAAGAAGTAGAAAGTACAGGTATTTGGTTCAACATGTAAGAAGTAGAAAGTACAGGTATTTGTGTTCAACATGTAAGAAGTAGAAAGTACAGGTATTTGTGTTCAACATGTAAGAAGTAGAAAGTACAGGTATTTGTGTTCAAATGTAAGAAGTAGAAAGTACAGGTATTTGTGTTCAACATGTAAGAAGTAGAAAGTACAGGTATTTGTGTTCAACATGTAAGAAGTAGAAAGTACAGGTATTTGTGTTCAACATGTAAGAAGTAGAAAGTACAGGTATTTGTGTTCAACATGTAAGAAGTAGAAAGTACAGGTATTTGTGTTCAACATGTAAGAAGTAGAAAGTACAGGTATTTGTGTTCAAATGTAAGAAGTAGAAAGTACAGGTATTTGTGTTCAAATGTAAGAAGTAGAAAGTACAGGTATTTGTGTTCAACATGTAAGAAGTAGAAAGTACAGGTATTTGTGTTCAACATGTAAGAAGTAGAAAGTACAGGTATTTGTGTTCAACATGTAAGAAGTAGAAAGTTCTTCATTTGGGTTCAAATGTAAGAAGTAGAAAGTACAGGTATTTGGGTTCAACATGTAAGAAGTAGAAAGTACAGGTATTTGTGTTCAACATGTAAGAAGTAGAAAGTACAGGTATTTGTGTTCAACATGTGAGAAGTAGAAAGTACAGGTATTTGTGTTCAAAATGTAAGAAGTAGAAAGTACAGGTATTTGTGTTCAAAATGTAAGAAGTAGAAAGTACAGGTATTTGTGTTCAACATGTAAGAAGTAGAAAGTACAGGTATTTGTGTTCAACATGTAAGAAGTAGAAAGTACAGGTATTTGTGTTCAACATGTAAGAAGTAGAAAGTACAGGTATTTGGTTCAAAATGTAAGAAGTAGAAAGTACAGGTATTTGTGTTCAAAATGCAAGAAGTAGAAAGTACAGGTCTTTGGGTTCAAAATGTAAGAAGTCAAAGTAAAAAGTGGTCAGAAAAATAAGTAGTGGAGTAAAGTACTGATACCAGAAAATGTACTTAAGTACAGTAACCAAGTATTTGTACTCCACTACTTCCCACATCTGCCCTCCTGAGGATCCACAGGGGAAGATTAACATAAAAATAATGTGTTTATAATCTGCTTTTAACACCAAAGAACATATTCAGATGTGATTCCCACATAATCACCATTTGGATTTGGATCAGAAACTGCAAATACTTTTTATTCCCTTTTTGGCCTTTTTCTGGTTATACAAACACAACTGTGTGAAATTATATCACAAGAAAGCCCTTTCAGTTAAAGTCAATAATAACCCTTAAATGGGCATTAAATATTTAGCAAAAGTAATTGGTTGCTATTTTCTATACCCCTATTATGAACTGTTATTACACCATTATTACACCCATATTTTGCCTATATCATACACATGTTTCACCGTTATAACACCCATATTACAACCTATCTTAGACCCATATTACACCGTTATTACATCCCTATTACAACTACAATACACTGTTATTAGACCCCTATTACACCGCTATTACACCATTATTAGCCCCCTATTACACCGTTATTAGACCCATATTACACCGTTATTACACCCCTATTACAACCACAATACACTGTTATTACACCCATATTACAACCATATTACACTGTTATTAGACCATATTACGCCTATATGATACCCATGTTTCACTGTTATAACACCCATATTACACCATTCTTAGACCCATATTACACTGTTATTACAACCATATTACACCGTTATTACACCCATATTACACTGTTATTAGACCCATATTACAACCATATTACACCATTCTTAGACCCATATTACACTGTTATTACAACCATATTACACCGTTATTACACCCATATTACACTGTTATTAGACCCATATTACGCCTATATGATACCCATATTTCACCCATATTACACCCATGCAACACCAATATTGCCCCAATATTACAGAGTTATTACCCGTTATTTCACCCACTTTACCCACTGACACAGCCTGTCAAATAAATGTCTCCCCCAGGATCCAGAAACCACTTAACACAAAGTGAAATCTATCATTCGCAGTACAGAAATGCATTGAGGGAAACGGTAAAAAGCACATTGCACATGTCGCACGTTAAAGGTCCTGCACGACTCGAACCAACTCCTGACAAACACACACTTTTATGAAGTTTTATAAAGTAGATTTAAAGCTGCTCACCTTCTCGGGCAGAGTGAAGACGAGCGGGAGGAGGAGGAGCGGCGTGAGCAGCAGGATCAGAAGTTTGTGGATGCACCACAACTTCTTAGAAACCGCCGACAGATTCATCTCAGAGAGTCGGAGAGCAGCGTTCAGAGAGGAGCTGCACACTGAGTCAGGAGGGGATTAACCTCACACCACACTCTGCACACACACACACACACACACACACACACACACACACACACAACACACACACACACACACACACACACACACACACACACACACACACACACAACACACACCACACACACACACACACTTTAACCCCTGCAGCACTCTGAAGACTTTATACTGAAGAGGAGGAGGGTAGTTACTCCAGGACTGCCCTCCTTGTGCAATATGCACCGCTCACCTTATAAATATATAGAAGACATTTTTAACAATGTTTCATGTTTATTATTATAATTGTTCCTATTTTTACTTTATTGTTATTATATTATTTATTCAAATGTAAATTGTTTTTAGGGAGATGAAAAATATCCTCTATGAAACGTCTATGATGCACACTGTCCCCGTCAAACACAAATACAACACGATCAAATAAACTATCAAATATACTTCAAACGTAGCTTTGCAGAATTCACCGTTAATTCTCTCTCTATTTTTATTTGTGGAAATATTGATTATTTATTTATCTTCATTTAACAAATTATTATACATATTTTATTTGAGTTTTGTATCAGCACAGTCCTTTTGTTCTAACAATGTATACAAATATACACAAGAGAGAACATTTATACAAACATTTAAATCATTTTCTAAATTACCTTTGAGAAGAAGACTTTTCTTCATTGGTTCAATTTACATTATTACCTCTTACAGTGTGGTACTAGTACTTTTACTTGTAACAGAGTATTTCTACAGTGTCGTACATGTACTTTTACTTGTAACAGAGTACTCTTTCAGTGTAGTATTAGTAATTTTACTTGTAACAGAGTACTTCTTCAGTGTGGTATTAGTACTTTTACTTGTAACAAAGTACTCTTTCAGTGTAGTATTAGTACTTTTAATTGTAACAGAGTACTATTTCAGTGTAGTATTAGTACTTTTAATTGAAACAAAGTACTCTTTCAGTGTAGTATTAGTACTTTTAATTGTAACAAAGTACTCTTTCAGTGTAGTATTAGTACTTTTACTTGTAACAAAGTACTCTTTCAGTGTAGTATTAGTACTTTTAATTGTAACAGAGTACTGTTGTGGAGATACAGCACTCACAACAGGAAAGAATGAAACAGAGAGGAATCAATGAAACACAGAAATAGTTGAGATCAATCATTATTATTTATTTGACACCAAACACCAAGGGGGAAACATGAGCTGCCCTCAAGCACTCATACAGCAGTGCTTGAGGACATGTCACGTTTTAAATAGGAATATTAGAAATGGAACAAATATTCAATCTTCAGAAATGTTCTCAATAAATGTCTATCTAGTGAATAGCCAACATGTTTAAAAAATGTCAGATATATAAAAAATAAACCTAAATACTCCTTTACTATCAAAGTCTAAAGCTAGACCTGAGGTGAACCGTTTTGGTAATAGACAATTTCATCTAAAAACAAAACTGGACTCGTGTCTCTGTTATTTGTTTCAAAATACATTAGTAAATACTTTGTGAAGTATTCACAATATAACTAACCCTCTCTAGGATATCAAATCCGTTCATCTTTAACCAGACACTATTTCACTATTTACTTTCAGTTCATTATAACAATGGTATAACAACCACACGTTTTACCCATAGCTAGTTTATATTTCAAGATATTCTGTGTGATATAATAATCAGATGTCTTGTATGCAAAATAAAGGATATTAATAATATTAATCTTTTCAGTATTCCAGACCATCGTTAAACAAGCAGCCTCTCTTCTTAAACACTAAGCATAATGTTCTACACCACCCTCTGGAAAACTCTAGCACAGTTATGCTGTAAAATCATTGCATATTTTCTTCAGAGTCTGAACAGTCTGAGACAAGCCTGTCTCAAGATCTTGTCATAGTGAGATCAGTCAGTGATTTGTTGTCCTCTGCAGCTGTAGTCAGTGGCAGGGTCCCCAAAAAGCTAGAGACGGCCCTGGTCAGTGGGCTCAAGGAAACTCTCTCTGGCATCTGGAGGGGAGGAACCTCTTGGATCAATGAGGTACAATCAGCAGACACACGTTGTCCTCTGCACAGTAGA
Organism: Trematomus loennbergii; assembly: GCA_012861695.1. Taxonomy (NCBI): domain Eukaryota; kingdom Metazoa; phylum Chordata; class Actinopteri; order Perciformes; family Nototheniidae; genus Trematomus; species Trematomus loennbergii. Next base: position 274,186 of record JAAOOA010000566.1, on the reverse strand, counting down.
AATCCCCCAAAACTGCACTTCCTCTTCACACCACTGTTGCCTTGACAACGAAGCACAAGCTAAATGTCAACCCCTCCTCAGAGGTGCGTTCTTTGCACACTTCTTCTGTTTCTGTAGTGAGCAACATCTCACCAACACACTGATTCAGAGTACAACCCAAAGGCGGCGCATAACTATCCAGTGCTGCTGTAATCACAGCCAATCAGCTACTAGAGAAAAACTCTATTTAAATCTCTCCCCCAACGGGTTACTAAATGAAATGGCTGAGTGTCTATATGGTGAGGAATGCTGAAACATGTGAATGTTAAAGGGGACCTATCATGCAAAATGCACTTGTGTACGTCTTTTCTACATGAATATGTGTCCCCGGTGTTCCAGGGAACTCACCAAGTGTCAGAAAACACAACCCTCTCTATTTTCCTCCATACTCAAATCTCTAAAAAAGGGGCTGCAACGGATCTGATAAAAACTGATCCAGATTTGAACACTGTCCTGACGTCAGGACGGTGGCGCTACGGCTATTGGGCCAACTCCACCAATCAGGAGGAGACAGCCACGGCCATTGCCGTTCGAAAGCGCTGGAGACGCTGTAGTACATATGCCAGGCCAGTAGATGGTGCTGTTCTCACTGAATCAGCCCTTGCAAAAACAGAGCTAGAAATTGTGAAATTGAGCAAAATGAGGCATGGCTAAAATGCATGATCTGTTTGGTATTTTGAAAAAAGTATAAATATGCCTTATATAGGTATGGTCCTACACTATATTATTCAATATAGCATGATAGGTCCACTTTAAGCTCAAACTAATGGTAGTAGAAGTATCCAGATTCTTTACTTCAGTAAAAGTAGTACAACTACATTGTAAAATCTCTTTTGTCTAGTTGACGTCCTGCTTTTAAATTCTAGTCAGGAAAATAAAATAAACATCATCTTTAAAATCTTCTTAAATTAGAAACCAAAAAGGTCTTCCTTCTCCACCATGATCCATTCTACATCAAAGTCCATAAAACTGATGATTTATCTTTAAAAACCATGAGGAATGACAGTTCTCATAAAACACTATTCTCCTTTCCTTCAGTTCTAAGTCAGATGAGCAAAACAAGGAAACCCTCCTTAACCTCTATAGATTCATCTTTTATCTTCTTGCTTATTCTGTTCATTTCAAATTGTTTATCTAAGTTGTGTTACAAGCATGGTTAGGTTAACAGAATACAAAACTAACTGTATTCAGCGCTGTATTTGAAAAACAAGTAATCTGATTACAGTTATGAATATATTTTTGGAACACTTAAAGGAATTCTTGGTGGAAAGGTTTCCTCACAAAATGTAATCTTCATCACTAAAGCTGAAACCTACAGAAATCATCACGGAACAGTTCTTTCCTTATCACTCAATTGTTTCAATAAAAACAAAAAGGCATTGTGAAAACTCCCACTCTGAGAACATCTCAACACTTTATTCCATCTAAGCATGAATGTTTATAACAGACACGCCATATATTCCAAGAATAAATATCTCTGGGCCTAAAGAACAATCCATTAATCCAAAACGGTCTTTAGTGATATCAATTGTGAACTTTCTTAATATTAATTGTAAATTCAACGTATGTTCTCTTTAGAACAGAGATAGGATAGTTGCAGCTGAAACTGGTTAATAGCACTTTTCTGTTAACCTAGATAAGCATGTTGTTCTTATATCTAGTAATATATATATTTATTTTATGTTACTCATAAAACAGTAAACCATAGGAACATTTTCCAGAATAGTAGTTAACTTTATATAACATTTACTCTCTCTAGACTCTTCAACACATCTTAATTATTCTCCTGTCCCTCTCTTTCCTCACTGTGCCCTGCAGCTGCTCTCATCACTCACACTTGACCTCTTGTGTTATCCAACAGTGTGAGACGCCTCGAGCAAGCATCGTAAAGCACCTCTGTCATGCTTAAACATGAACAGATTCCTTCTGACTGACAAACTTAAAAACCTCCTGTTTACTACTTACTACTCTTTCTTCATAAACTTAAAAATACAATTGTGGTGAATCGTTTGCGTTTTCAGTTTCCTATCTACTTTAAATGAGAGTCACTATTGTATGATAAATACAACTCCTAAATAACATTACTATATATATTTCTTACAGTGAGTTTGTTATTTAATGTTTAACAATTCTCCTCTTTCTATGTTTATACTAGGTGGAAAAATCCACTATTATATTTAATTTGAATAAAACCTTTACCTTAATGTACTTCATATACTCAGTAAACCTCTTTTACTTTGCCTTAACGTTACTGTATGTAATTAAGTTCCTTTGAAATATAATTAAGTACAATTCTTAGTCAAATGACAAATACCATGAAATTCACAATGCAATGCAAAGGTAACAATCAGTTCTCAAAGACTATGTTTAAATAGCAACAAATCATTGTGTCTTATTTATTTCAATATATCTACTACTTCAAATCACACATTGATCTATTGATTTTCAATGTATTCACTCCGACTTCAGATCATTAATTCAACACTCAGCAGCCTTCTTTCAGGCATTAGACGAAAGAACAAGCAGACACACTCCGGGCTGCTGCTCGACAATTAGATCAGAAAGGGAGAAGGGGGGGATACCTTCACAGACTAATGCCCCTTTCACACCGGCGCTTTTCCAGCTCCGGCTCGGAGCTGGAGCTGGAAAAGCGCCAGTTTTTCCTGTTCACACCGCAGCGGCGCCGCGTCATAGCTCCGGAATGCGGTTCACTTCCAGCTCCAAAAAATTGTCGGTCGAGAGGCAAGAGCTTCGGAGCTATGACGCGGCGTCGCTTACATCTCTCTTACGTCGAGGCGTGCAGGAAACTAAACCCACCTCCCCAACCTGTGCAGCCCATGTATTGATTCCATCCGATAGCTGCTATAATAACAAACAAAACGTCTGCCTGCTCTCCAATGATCAATAACAGCGAACGGATGGTCAAAGTAAGGTACAAATAAACAGAATCACACGAAGCCTGGTTAGTGTTGCCTGACTTTTAAAGTGTGTTTTTTTTTTAATAAGTGTGTGGTCGCCTTCTAGTCACTTTGCTCAGCGCTACTGCTTGTAGGCAGGCATGACGAGACTCTTCAGTCGACCCCAGGTTGTCATGTCCGACTATCACAAGTAGAATCATAATGAAAAATACGCCGGTAAAATGTGCCTGTAGAAAACGGCTTAGCAAGTAGTCAGTTTAGCTTGTTTAACAGTTTAACTGGGGATATGTATCAGCTGCTTGTGTGACAGTCAGACAGTGAATACTTTAGAGCCGTGTGAGCTAACCCGGAGCTAACGGGAGAATAAACTCCCGTGGAAGAGCAGCCAGCACTGCAGCGGTCGGTAAATGCCGCTGAAAACATTAATAAACAATGAACCACGGCACTCTGGAGAAAAGTATAAGGTTGGAGAAGTCGTTATTTAATTTAATCTGGCTTCGTATGATTAAAAGCAATACGATCATCGACCCGACGCAGTCCTCCCCCGTTGTTGTTGTGAGCTCCGTTGGGGATCAAATCAGCGATGTAAACGGTGACGTCATGACGCAGCAGCGGCAGCTCTGGGCGGTGTGAACAGAGCGGGAGCTGAAAAGGGAAACCGGAGCTGAACCAGAAAAGCTCTAGCTAGGAGCTAGAAAGGGAAAAGCGCTGGTGTGAAAGCCGCAAAAGACAGACACACCCCGGCTGGACCTCTCAGCCTTTTCAGGAGAAGGGGGGACATATTTCAAGCTGCAGCTTCTTTGACCAATAAACAACAAACTATGGTATACCAAAACATTTAGCGCTTTATCACAGACTCTACATTACGGCCTGACAAAACATGGAAAACTCCACTTTTGTATTTAGTGAATTCACAGAGTCGCCAGGCAAGTTTTATCTTTTTAACTCCCTGAACTCAGATCGGGCTTATTAATCTCTTAATTACCGAACGGACCGGATGTGCACTTGGCTCGCAAAGCAAATCATATCCCCTCAGCCTAATGAATCTCTGAACCTTAAAGTGGACCTATCATGCTATATTTGAATAATATAGTGTAGGACCATACCTATATAAGGCATATTTATACTTTTTTCTTTTCAAAATACCAAACAGATCATGCATTTTAGCCATGCCTCATTTCGCTCAATTTGCATTTTTTTTTAGCTCTGCTCTGCAAGGGCAGATTCAGTGAGAACAGCACCATCTACTGGCCTGGCATATGTACTACAGCGTCTCCAGCGCTTTCGAACGGCAATGGCCGTGGCTGTCTCCTCCTGATTGGTGGAGTTGGCCCAATAGCCGTAGCGCCACCGTCCTGACGTCAGGACAGTGTTCAAATCTGGATCAGTTTTTATCAGATCCGTTGCAGCCCCTTTTTTAGAGATTTGGGTATGGAGGAAAATAGAGAGGGTTGTGTTTTCTGACACTTGGTGAGTTCCCTGGAACACCGGGACACATATTCATGTATAAAAGACGTACAAAAGTGCATTTTGCATGATAGGTCCCCTTTAAGACAATCATCAGGATGTTCTCAGGCAGAATTCACGACTACGAGCAGATACAGTGATTCCTCCAGCATTACATGTCCTTACGGCTAGCAAAGATCATATCCCCTCAGTCAAACCTTTCGCTTCTCAGGCAGACTACGAGCAGAATACACGTGATCTCTCCAGCATAAACATTTATCAACATAAAACAAGACCAACAAACAAAACAAACAACCATCAAACAGAACAAACAAACGACAATCAACACATTTCAACCTGAGCTTGTGCAAGCCTTAAATCCACTCTCCTCTGCTCTTTCTTTTTAACCAATACAACTTCAAAAGTCATTTCATTCCAGATACGTTCTGCTTACTGTGAGTCGGCATTTCTTCTGTGGAAGTCTCAAGTCTGGTTTCTCAATTCCTTGAGATGTTACCACAGCCGTCTCAGGACTGCCTGGCCAAGGGAGTTGAGACCCCCAGAGAAGGAACACAGCAACCTCCAGCATCGGCATCTCGATAGGACCTCCAAAATGTTGTGGAGATCCAGCACTCACAACAGGAAAGAATGAAACAGAGAGGAATCAATAAAACACAAACACAGAAATAGTTGAAATCAATCATTATTATTTAGTTGACACCAAACAACAATGGGGAAACATGACCTGCCCTCAAGCACTCATACAGCAATGCTCCCCTGAATACCAGACACACAGGGCAGATATAGGTTTCCTAAATGACACACGAACATGTTCCCTAATCATGTTCAACACACACACATTGTCAGGTCTCCTAAACTTGGACATGTTCCGGATGTCGAAAGGTCATCATCTCATGACGTCTTTAGGAGTCTTGCAGGATATGAATTATCCAATTAACAAACTATATATACGTCTGCACATGAACGCACATACATTTCTTTACATTAACCAATATACCAACATCCTTATCGTTTCTTAGCTAATGCATGCTGGATATGAACCACTAACTTTAGACTCTAACTGTATTATATCTGAGGAAGACCTCACTTGGACTTCCTCTGACCTTTGCCAACGTACTTAACATGGGTACATCTGCTGATAATTGCAAAGACCATTGATAATTAGCAAAGAGACGATTCTCTGGAAACTGTAACTTAATAACATACCTAGTTACTATGACTAGGTCCAAGATTGATATAACAGTACTCTTTCAGTGCGGAATTAGTACTTTTACTTGAAACAGAGTATATTTTCAGTGTCGTATTAGTACTTTTACTTGTAACAAAGTACTCTTTCAGTGTGGTACTAGTACTTTTACTTGTAACAAAGTACTCTTTCAGTGTCATATTAGTACTCTTACTTGAAACAGAGTACGTTTTCAGTCTAGTATCGTATTAGTACTTTTACTCGTAACAAAGTACTCTTTCAGTGTCGTATGAATACTTTTACTTGTAACTGAGTACTTTTACAGTGTGGTACAAGTACTTCTACTTGTGCGTCAGTGTCTCAGGAGGGACACAGGTTAGTCTGAGGGTACACATGTCTTATTGTCCTTTAACTTATTTTTTATTCATTATTTAGTTTACTTTTAAGGTTTTTAAATATCATTTTATATCATGTTTATTTTTGCGTAGTAACCCTTAGCTTCTGTTATAAATAAATACAAATACATAATACCTTTAAAACTCTTTAAAACTCATTAAAATCACAAAACGCTGCGTCCTGTCCAATCAGCTCCACATCCACAGCATCAATAACTGATATTGAAAATGGATCAAAATCAATGTTATTTCTAATAATTGATAAATGCGTCAGTTTGAAGAAAATAAAACCCTTGAGCAAAAAGCTAACATACAGAGTGTTTAAATCTATAAAGTGTATTACACATTTACGATTGCTTTTAAACTCCCACACAGTATTTAGTATAACATGATATATGCAATGACTAACGATAAAGGGTATCATATGCAAATGTTTTATAACCATATAATAGACCTGCAGTTTCTACTTTACACATCATGGCCCCATCTTGTGGTCGAAAATAAAAAATACACAATTTCAAACTAAGACCAAACAAAGTCTATTCCAATTTAATGTGCAGAAACACATTTGATGTATTTATTAACATGATTTGTAGATTGAGATGTATGCTGCATGTGAAAGGGCCCAAGTTACCATGCAGCATACACACTTATTCATTGGAATTATTTCCAATGCACAAACCTGAATCTTATCCTGTTACCTTTCAGTCTAAGAAACACATTTTTTCCGTGTGTCTTATTCCAGTACGTGTGTCTTATTCCAGTACGTGTGTTTTACCGGATTGTAGCACTTTTTCAGTTTCTTGATTTCATTTGTTTTAGATCATAATACTTTTCTACTTTACTTGAGTGACATTTTGAATGCAGGACTTTTACTGTAACAGAGTATTCCTACACTCTGGTACTTCTACTTTTATTCAAGTACAAGATCTGAGTACTTTACTTTTACTCAAGTACATGATCTGAGTACTTCTACTTTTACTCATGTACAAGATCTGAGTACTTCTCCTTTTACTCAAGTACAAGATCTGAGTACTTCTCCTTTACTCAAGTACAAGATCTGAGTACTTCTACTTTTACTCAAGTACATGATCTGAGTACTTCTACTTTTACTCAAGTACTAGATCTGAGTACTTCTACCACCTCTGCATACTGATACTACAAACATTACAGTAGACATCTTCATGACATTTTTTTTATTCAACCTGAGAATCAGAATACAAATACTTAATTAAAAATTAGGTTAAGGACACTTAGAGATTATAAAACAAACTTTGGATGTTTGAGGTGAATATGTGCAACAGTCACTCCACCAATGATTTAATCAAAAAGTACAATTTGCTGCAAATCAGGTCAACATTTAGTCGGTGAATTGGTGGATTCTTCACAGTCCTGTTGTCTAAAAGGTTGTCTCTTTGTCGCAGAGGTTGAATGGAGAACGCCAGGATGGCAGCACTTCCTGTCAAAGGTCAGGATCCTCAAAGAGATGATTAACTCTCCTTCTTAACTTCAAGGCCAAAACGAAATGTCTAAACGCTGCTGAGACACAATGACTCTGATCTCTCTCAGGAGGCTCCGATCGGGGGTCAAGCTTAAATAAAGTAATTGAGCAACAGCAGGTTAAATCAAGGCCTCACTTTCCTGGAAAAAAAGGTAAATGGTTGCTGGTGAGAGGTCACACAAGGTCACAACTCTCTCAGTTTCTGTCATCATCCTGTTGTATCCTCTCAGATACATTGCTACGTTTTGAACAGCGTGTGTTTTGGCCAAGTTAAAGAGTTTATATCAGTATGTAGTGTCTCTACTTTAAAGAGTCCTCTCCTGATGATGTTCAGGTGTATATCAGTATGTAGTGTCTCCACTTTAAAGAGTCCTCTCCTGCTGATGTTCAGGTGTATATCAGTATGTAGTGTCTCTACTTTAAAGAGTCCTCTCTGCTGATGTTCAGGTGTATATCAGTATGTATTGTCTCTACTTTAAAGAGTCCTCTCCTGCTGATGTCCAGGTGTATATCAGTATGTAGTGTCTCTACTTTAAAGAGTCCTCTCCTGCTGATGTCCAGGTGTATATCAGTATGTAGTGTCTCTACTTTAAAGAGTCCTCTCCTGCTGATGTTCAGGTGTATATCAGTATGTAGTGTCTCTACTTTAAAGAGTTCTCTCCTGCTGATGTTCAGGTGTATATCAGTATGTAGTGTCTCTACTTTAAAGAGTCCTCTCCTGCTGATGTCCAGGTGTATATCAGTATGTAGTGTCTCTACTTTAAAGAGTCCTCTCCTGCTGATGTTCAGGTTTATATCAGTATGTAGTGTCTCTACTTTAAAGAGTCCTCTCCTGCTGATGTTCAGGTGTATATCAGTATGTAGTGTCTCTACTTTAAAGAGTCCTCTCCTGCTGATGTTCAGGTGTATATCAGTATGTAGTGTCTCTACTTTAAAGAGTCCTCTCCTGCTGATGTTCGGGTGTATATCAGTATGTAGTGCCTCTACTTTAAAGAGTCCTCTCCTGCTGATGTCCAGGTGTATATCAGTATGTAGTGTCTCTACTTTAAAGAGTCCTCTCCTGCTGATGTTCAGGTGTATATCAGTATGTTGTGTCTCTACTTTAAAGAGTCCTCTCCTGCTGATGTCCAGGTGTATATCAGTATGTAGTATCTCTACTTTAAAGAGTCCTCTCCTGCTGATGTTCAGGTGTATATCAGTATGTTGTGTCTCTACTTTAAAGAGTCCTCTCTTGTTGATGTTCAGGTGTATATCAGTATGTAGTGTCTCTACTTTAAAGAGTCCTCTCCTGCTGATGTGCAGGTGTATATCAGTATGTAGTATCTCTACTTTAAAGAGTCCTCTCCTGCTGATGTTCAGGTGTATATCAGTATGTAGTGTCTCTACTTTAAAGAGTCCTCTCCTGCTGATGTTCAGGTGTATATCAGTATGTAGTGTCTCTACTTTAAAGAGTCCTCTCCTGATGATTTCAGGTGTATATCAGTATGTAGTGTCTCTACTTTAAAGAGTCCTCTCCTGCTGATGTTCAGGTGTATATCAGTATGTAGTGTATCTACTTTAAAGAGTCCTCTCCTGCTGATGATGAGGTGTATATCAGTATGTAGTGTCTCTACTTTAAAGAGTCCTCTCCTGCTGATGTTCAGGTGTATATCAGTATGTAGTGTCTCTACTTTAAAGAGTCCTCTCCTGCTGATGTTCAGGTGTATATCAGTATGTAGTGTCTCTACTTTAAAGAGTCCTCTCCTGCTGATGTTCAGGTGTATATCAGTATGTAGTTTATCTACTTTAAAGAGTCCTCTACCCTACACAAGACCCATAGTGAGCCCCGTAGATGTGGTCGAGTCCTATGAAGCAGCTGTTAGGTGTGAATGACCAGAGAGAACATGCTCAGTGTGAAATGAGACTCCATAATGATGTGTTTAATGTGAGGTCACACTGACATCTAGTGGTGATCTGCAGACATCAACACAAGGTCAACATTAAACTCCTCATAACTTTAAGCATTATTGAGAATATGATCAATTCACATGACTTTGGTAACATGATGCTTTTATTAAAGCTTTTTAAAAATGCATATAGTTAAAGCTGGTTTAAGATCACCCCATGTCTGTCCTCCTGAGTCCTACATTTGATTGTTTTTATTGTATTTTATTGACTTTTTGTTGTATTTTACATTATATCTTGTCCTTTTATTATTTATTTTTTATATGTTTGTTAATAATATAAAGCCCAACTTAGATTTGATTACACTTTTCTCTGATCAGCTGTAGCTAAGGCAACAGGTGGCCTTACTTGGTTAGCCTATATTAGCTTCGATGCTAGCTAACATTAGCCACCGGTCAAAACACATTACCGTAATTACCTGAACGTTTTAAAACGTATTCATTAAAACATGTAAGGTGCTTTAAAAGTTATATAACGTAGTGAAAGGTCTTAACAAGTACCTTTAGCGCTGTTACTGAGCTGAGGTATGTCGGTGTTTGGAAGTGAAGCATCACAGAAAGCACCGGGAGAAGGACCAGGGATTTCATTTCTGTTCATCCGGGAGAGGGAGCAGGCAGAGCGGCCAGCAGACAGAGCAAAGACCCCTGGTAGTGCGCCAGACGCTGATGCAAATCGTGGCCAAACGGTGGGACTACATTTATTATACTATAATATATGCCTAACAATAGTATAATAAGAGACCTTTAAAGTCACACACTGATTTTCAGACTTTAAAACACATTTATTTCAAAACTATGGGATTTACCTGCTTACCATTCAATTTTGTCACGACCGAAACGATCATGTAAATTACCGAAACATATGGTTACGTTTCGGTAGTGACTGTTTCGGTAGTGACGATTCTAGCTCAAATTGAGCATAACTAAAGAATGCTAGCAAGTACATGGCTAGCATATACGTTTTTGAAGAGGTTTACACACATAAAGACCTAATACTTTGCATAAAACTCCGAAAAGGTTTACTTAATTGAAGATAATATGTGTTCGGTAGTGACAATTCTTAAGGTTACACGCCGATTTTCAGATTTTGGAACACATTTATTTCAAAAGTATGGGATATAGCTACTGGCCATTCAGCCATGAGGGACAGGGGTGCAGTGTCACTGCCTTGTCAAAAATGCAGGGGTGTGGCTAAAAACCAGGCTCAGCCATTGGACTAAAACCCCTTGTGTTTCGGTAGTGACATGAAAACTGGGGACATGATTTTTTGAGTATAGTTTTTTTATTAAAAAATTAAATTCACAATAAATCTAAATATTCCAACTTCTGTTTGAATGTAATCATAAAGATCTTCTAAATACACCATTGAACAAAATTAAATAAAATGTTTGAAGTGTTATTTACAGAACATGAAATTTAGACGTCAGGGTTGGGGACAGCTATTTCCCAATAGAAAGAACCCTATAAATGATGTTTTTGTATATATTAAGCTTACCACTATATCATTGAATGCCTTATGTTTAAATAGACCATAACATATTCTTAGTAAATATCTATGTCTGAATACTTAATTGTTTTGTTAAATAGTTTTTCTTGTTGTGGGACCGCACTTTGTACAAATTCGGTAGAATGCCCCATTTATAATCTCATTAATATGATTTACTGTATAGGCCTACTCAGATCTTGTACTTGAGTCAAAGTAGAAGTACTCAGATCTTGTGCTTGAGTAAAAGTAGAAGTACTCAGATCTTGTACTTGAGTAAAAGGAGAAGTACTCAGATCTGGTACTTGAGTAAAAGTAGAAGTACTCAGATCTGTTACTTGAGTAAAAGTAGAAGTACTCAGATCTTGTACTTGAGTAAAAGGAGAAGTACTCAGATCTGGTACTTGAGTAAAAGTAGAAGTACTCAGATCTTGTACTTGAGTAAAAGTAGAAGTACTCAGATCTTGTACTTGAGTAAAAGTAGAAGTACTCAGATCTTGTACTTGAGTAAAAGTAGAAGTACTCAGATCTTGTACTTGAGTCAAAGTAGAAGTACTCAGATCTTGTGCTTGAGTAAAAGTAGAAGTACTCAGATCTTGTACTTGAGTAAAAGGAGAAGTACTCAGATCTGGTACTTGAGTAAAAGTAGAAGTACTCAGATCTGTTACTTGAGTAAAAGTAGAAGTACTCAGATCTTGTACTTGAGTAAAAGGAGAAGTACTCAGATCTGGTACTTGAGTAAAAGTAGAAGTACTCAGATCTTGTACTTGAGTAAAAGTAGAAGTACTCAGATCTTGTACTTGAGTAAAAGTAGAAGTACTCAGATCTTGTACTTGAGTAAAAGTAGAAGTACTCAGATCTTGTACTTGAGTAAAAGTAGAAGAGTCAGATCTTGTGCTTGAGTAAAAGTAGAAGTACTCAGATCTTGTGCTTGAGTAAAAGTAGAAGTACTCAGATCTGGTACTTGAGTAAAAGTAGAAGTACTCAGATCTTGTACTTGAGTAAAAGTAGAAGTACTCAGATCTTGTACTTGAGTAAAAGTAGAAGTACTCAGATCTTGTACTTGAGTAAAAGTAGAAGTACTCAGATCTTGTACTTGAGTCAAAGTAGAAGTACTCAGATCTTGTGCTTGAGTAAAAGTAGAAGTACTCAGATCTTGTACTTGAGTAAAAGGAGAAGTACTCAGATCTGGTACTTGAGTAAAAGTAGAAGTACTCAGATCTGTTACTTGAGTAAAAGTAGAAGTACTCAGATCTTGTACTTGAGTAAAAGGAGAAGTACTCAGATCTGGTACTTGAGTAAAAAGTAGAAGTACTCAGATCTTGTACTTGAGTAAAAGTAGAAGGAATATAAATACAATGTAATGTAAGAGCTCTTATTTTGAAGTACTTCCTGTTTGCTGTTTAGTTTCACATCGTGCTCGTCGGACTGCAACTTCTTCTTCTTCTTCCTCTTCGCTCTAAAGGTTTGTAACTCTTTGTGACTTCAGAGCTTTTAGAGACAACTCTGATTATCAATCATTGCTCAGAGAATAAGAACAACTCTTTAGTTTAACTTTAGAGACTCAGAGACAGACTTTAACTCTCTTCCTGTTTTTACCTCAAAACGCCAGCACACAACTATTATTATTATCAATCATTACTCAGGGAATAACTCAGAGACCCTCTCTCTTTATATCCTTAACTACTGTAATTGTGTGTGTGTGTGCGCGTGTGCGTGTGTGCGTGTGTGTGTGTGTGTGTGTGTGTGTGTGTGTGTGTGTGTGTGTGTGTGTGTGTGTGTGTGTGTGTGTGTGTGTGGTGTGTGTGTGTGTGTGTGTGTGTGTGTGTGTGTGTGTGTGTGTGTGTGTGGTTGTTACCGTTATACAGTCTATTGTTGTTACTCGTCACATGACCAGCGAAGTATTTAAAGATAAACATTTCAAAAGTGGTAATGTTCCTCCCTCAGCCTCCAGAGGGCGACACATCCCACAGCCTCACTCACTGGTGAACTGTTTAATAAAATAAAAAAATACAAAAATAAAACATGACAAACCAAAGTAAGAGTTGAAGAGCAGGAAATAAAAAAATATCTTAATTAAATAAACACAATAAAAATACTATATAAAAGTACATGAAGCGGAATTTAATAAAATAAGAACTTTTTAAAATACAATAATAACGTGTGTGTCTGTGTGTGTGTATATATTGAGATATCTCCACTGTGATTGGTTGTCCCTCGTCACATGACCAGCAGAGTATATTTAAAGAAAAACTTTTTAAAATATAAAAATAACAAATACATTTGGAAATATAAATTGGAATATATTATAATAATAAATTCATGTGAGAATTAAGATGAATTAATGTAGAGGAATGAATTAACGAAAATAAAAATGTGAAAATGTAAACATTAGTAATTAAAGGTGGGGTAGGTAAGTTTGAGAAACCGGCTCGAGATACACTTGTTGTTATATTCCATGGAATGCTCTTAACATCCCGATAGCAATGAATATCTTAAGTGCTTTGACAAAAAATACATAAAAAAATGTCATCTGTGGAAGCCGTAATACTGTAAAAAGCACGACCAATCATTTTAGCCGGCCCGGCTAAAATAACTGGATGGCCTACCTGCCTGTCAGCCTTCCATCTGTGCACAAACTTATCTTGTGCCCTCATTGGTCATGTGCACGTTCGTGTGTGTTGGAGGAGGGGCTCTATAAGGAAGTGGCAGATTTTCTCCGGTTGTGTATTTTCAAATTCTAGCGATCTCGAGCCGGTTTCTCAAACTTACCTACCCTACCTTTAAAGAAAACAACACTAATGTTCCTCCGTCAGCCACCAGAGGGCGACAAATCACACAGCCTCACTCACAGGTGAACTGTTTAATAAAAAACGTTACAAACCAAATTAAAGAGATTATAGTTTAAGAGCATGAAATACAAATATATATTAATTATCTTTAACCTGTTAAGCCCTGAGCCTGTTTTTCAGGTCTCAGGCTCGAAAATGACATTCCCAGAACAAATGACCATATCTTCCCTTCTAAAAGGGTTAAATTAATAATCTTTTTTCTCAAAGTAATGATAAACCTGTGAGTTGGATGTAGAAAAGTCAGAATCAATATAGATGTTTTTTATTTTAAAGAAAATTCAGATTTTACATAGTAAAAAACTGTAAATTATAGTGTCCGTCCAAAAATTCTTTTTTACTTATAGTGAAAACCACTCTTGGATGATGGTAAGGTAGACTAAAAGCTTTAGGAATCCAAAGTATAACATATAATAAGTACCCTGTATCAAGATTGATGCAAAACAAGTGGCATTTGACCTTTTTAGAGAGATTTAGCAAAAAGAAACCACCTCTGAGGTGATTTGGGTGGAAATGTTTTTTTTTTCATATCTCTGGAACCCATTGGTCAATTTTGATGGTTGACACCTCTTTCTGACCGTTAGAGCCAATGGAATCGAAGGGGGAGTCCCCCGCACACACTCATTGTGAAACAAAAAGGTGGGGCTTTGCGCATGTAATTTTGCATTAGAGTGAATCTACATTCTAGCTCTGACATCTAGAAACGGAATAGCATGGATTATCCGTTTTATTGATCATGGATCATCAGAATTAATTTCAAAGGGACACAGACACATTGGATTAACCTATGGATTAACTTCAGCAGCGTTTTTATCGTTTTAATGCCATTGAAGACCACTTTGGAGAGACTACAGAGCCAAGGTAAAAATGCTAGCATTTTTAGCTACCTAGCGTCACCTGTTTTGATGTCTGTTTTTGTTTATAACGTCGCGAATTCGTATAATTCAGTGATAATGAGGGTACCCATCGATTCTGTGTCACCTAACGATGTGAATCGATCTGTTGGATGTGGTGAAAAGATAAATAATAAGGTTTTGTGAGTGATTTTCGGTGCAGTAATCTGTTAGCATTTTTCGCTCGTTGCTAATTCAGAGGCTCAGTGTTAGCATTGTGGGTTTTTTTTGAAAGAAAATAAAGATGATCAGTTAGATGAGTTTCTTCCCGTTACATGGATATAAAACATTGATAGTTTATTAAATGAACATGCCCTCAGACACTGTTTCCTGCAAGATGTTGAGGCAGTGCCCCGGTACCGGGGTCTCTCGGGCTTAACAGGTTAACTCTCTTCCTGTTTTTACCTGAGATACACCTGAGGCCTGTACTACGAAGCCGGATTTTCGCTTAGCCGGCTGACTTCAGGGAAAACTCGGGCTTTCCGGTCCTACGACGCTGGTTCTCTTTTTAGCAGGCTAGATCTCCATGGTAACTTATGCTGAGCGGCTAACCTCCTCGGGAGGAGGTTAGGTTGCAGGCTAAGAGATCAACTCAGTGAAAGCACCGCCTGCTGACCAATCAGAGCTCCGTGTGCGGAGTTTAAAGCTATCAAGTCATATTACAGGATAAAGGAAATACAGAAAAACTGCCGTTGCAGGAAAGACGGCCGGCAAAAATCAACTGACTGTGTGAACGTGAAAATTAATAGAATATCCCCTCCCATCTTCAGAGCAATCTGACTATTATAACATTAGCGTTAAGAAAGCTTACTTAAATATCTGCCACAACATAAGTAACCGGATCAGAGTAACATTACGTACAGTCCGCGGCACTGTGAGTGCAGACGTCGATGTGTCCCATTATCATTCATATCATATCACAACATAATGTATCATATATTTCCTTATTTGAGTCAGCTTCTTGAGCCGTATATGGCCGTGCAACACTCACAGTGTCACATACTGTATGCAGAAGTATTATTTTAAGCAACACATTAAGTTGACGAAACACTCGAGTCAAATGTAATTAAAGTCAGATCCACTCGTGTCTTAGACGGGGCAGTGATATCATAAACCTGTTAATGTACGCATTCAAACGCTTTTTCTTTTACCAGCTGTATTCACCTTGCAGCTGCAGCTATGTGGCTTTGATCCTGGATAAAGTGTTTAAGTCATGGATGTTTAAAGTTTAACTTCTTCATATTTGACTAATATTAAAGTTCACTTTTCATTCTGGAAGTATGACGCTGCGCTGTCAGTACGCTTGTCCATGTTTGAGATTGGTCGAATGCTCCAAATACCACCCCTTTCATGTGAATGCGCACCTAACTAGATAGGACACGGCTGGCTTGAGCGATCCACTTGATAACCAGCGTCGTAGGACCGCTTAGCGAGAGCGCGTATGTTTTGGATTGGGCCAACCGGCTAACTCAAAAATATCCAGGTTAGGAAAATCCGGCTTCGTAGTACAGGCCTCTGTACTCAAAAACTATTATTATTATTATTATCAATCATTACTCAGGGAATAACTCTGAGACCCTCTCTCTCTTTATTTCTGTCCTTACTACTGTAACTGTGCGTGTGTGCGTGTGTTTATATATACACAGTCTATGGTGTGAATTTATTCCAGGTGTAACCTCAACCTCAACCTGGACCTGGACCTGGACCTGGACCTGGACCTGGACCTGAGTCCCGCTGTGTTTCCTCAAAGAGTGACCGCTCAATGGAGCCTCAATCTGCTGATGGGGGGTAAGAATTTAAAACAGACTAAAAGCCATTTGAGTCAGTTGTTGTCTGTGTTGAAGCTTCTGTGTAACCTTCAGGAAATCCTGGTTATTAGCGACGTCGGTGGGTGTTAAGTGAACTGCAGTTAGCATCCTGGGCATGAACTCAGTGACGTTATCCACTAAAGACAGATGTTTTTACGTTAGCTTCTGGCTGTAGGGCAGCTGAAGAGACGCGAGGCACTTTGTAGATAAACTTCACGTCTTTAGGATTTTCTCTGATTTATACAATTACATTGTAAAGAGTGACTTTAGATTTAACATATTTTCATCAGTTTTTCTCCAGCCTGCCAATGTATGGGCGGTGGTGGCAAAGTCCGTAGGGACTTGGCTTGGGAACCGGAAGGGTCACTGGTTCAAGACCCCAGAAGACCAAGTGCTACCCAGTACATATGGCAGCCACTGCTCCTAACACTAGGATGGATCAAATGCAGAATGTACATTTCCCCTCTGAGCTTTTTCTTCTTCTCTTTATGCATCTGTTTCAGGGTCCAGCAGCAGAGACCAGACTCTCCCAGCTGTCTGTCCTTCAAGAGCGACCGGTCGAAGGGTGACTTCATAAACTTTAAAGGACGACTTCCATCTGCTGATCAGAAGTAAGCTGTAACTCATAGTAAGAGTCCGGTTATGATAGAAGCAGACTTGATTACTGCATCAGTGTTTTTACAGACAACTAAAGCTCATCCAGAATACTGCCGCCAGAGACCTCTTACTTTTCTCTAATATTACTGTCACCATCAGATAGCTTAAACAACATTAACATTTCACACAAGTCACTTAAGTGGATCAAATATAATTTTACAGATGGTAGAACATGTCTCAGTTTTTAATTTCCATTACGATCTGTTCACACATTAGCAACACAGAGCGATTTATACCATTACATTATTAAATATAGTGACTTTAGATTTAATATATTTTTCATCAGTTTTCTCCATTATGCCAATGTCTGCATCTGTTTCTGTTTCAGGGTCCAGCAGCAGAGACCAGACTCTCCCAGCTGTCTGTCCTCAAGAGCGACGGTCGAAGGGACTTCATAACTTTAAAGGACGACCTCCATCTGCTGATCAGAAGTAAGCTGTAACTCATAGTAAGAGTCCGGTTATGATAGAATAAATCCAGTTTGTAAAGTCTCGTCCGACCCCTCCTCTTGTCCAAAGTGTTTAGTTGTGAACGTCCACACTGGGAGGGGCAGTGAAACTCCATCTGAAAACTCAGGCTGTTCAGAAGCTGTTCCACCATCTCACAAACACTTCTGATGGAGGATACTGAGCCTTCATCAAAGTCACAACCAGCTCTACTGCCAGGTGAACCCTGACCCCTGCTATGGTGCTGGAGGTGGAGCTGGGGGGGTAACGGGGGCTGGTGTAAGAACTGTCCCTAGGTCTTTCCTTTTCCTGATGAACAGCTGTTAGCCAGCTGCAGAGTCCAGTATCTATCCACACAGCCACGTTTCAGGAAGACCAGAATGAAGGATGGACAGAATCCTCTGGTCTTCAACAGTAGCTGGAAATAAATATTCCTGTAGTGCAAAGTTCCCGCTGACGCACAGGACCACCAGCCTGTTCCCCTGTCCTCCTTCACCCTGAGTGTGTCTCTGTGTGGACAGACATAATGTGAGCTAATGCTTCATGATTCCTCCACAGAGGGGACCAGGAGAGCTCGGAGGTTCCCGGTGGTCAGTCTGCCCAGCAGCATCAGACACAGCTGGACTCCATATTTACGGTGAGTACATGTACTACAGATACTTACCTCTCTTCTGTTCACAGTCATCTCCATGCTGCACTTTTAGAGAGTCAGTCTGTCCGGATCTGATGTTTGGATCCATGGTTTATAGTTTGTGTCGTTCATGTGATGTTCCAGCTGCTGGAGGACCACATCGTCACCTTTGTGAAGAGCGAGCTGAAGAAGATCCAGAAGGCTCTGAGTTCAGATTACCCAGAAGGCTTAGAGAGTCAGAGTGAGGATGAGGAGGTGTTGGAGGCTGAGGATGAAGAGCAGAGGAGGAGCAGAGAGGCATTCTGAACATCACACTGCACTTCCTGAGGAGCATGAAGCAGGAGGAGCTGGCTGACCGTCTGCACAGCAGTAAGAGGGTTTCTATAAAGATTTAACACTCTGGATAAATGTCTCATCTGCTGATGTCTCAAGACCAACATATATCCATATTTTATTCAGAGAACCAGAGTTACAGTGTGACCAATGATTTGTTGTGTGTTCTTTCAGACTTTGCTGAGTGTGTCAGCGTAAACTTAATCCACCCTGAAGGAGAGGTTCCAGTGTGTGTTTGAGGGCATTGCTAAAGCAGGAAACCCAACCCTTCTGAACCAGATCTACACAGAGCTCTACATCACAGAGGGGGGGTCTGCAGAGGTCAATGATGAACATGAGGTCAGACAGATTGAAACAGCATCCAGGAAACCAGACAGACCAGAAACAACCATCAGACAAGAAGACCTCTTTAAAGCCTCACCTGGAAGAGATGCACCAATCAGAGCAGTGATGACAAAGGGCGTGGCTGGCATTGGGAAAACAGTCTTAACACAGAAGTTCACTCTGGACTGGGCTGAAGGCAAAGCCAACCAGGACATCCAGTTCATATTTCCATTCACCTTCAGAGAGCTGAATGTGGTGAGAGAGAACAAGTACAGCTTGGTGGAACTTGTTCATCACTTCTTCTCTGAAACCAGAGACGCAGGAATCTGCAGGTTTGATCAGTTCCCGGTTGTGTTCATCTTTGACGGTCTGGATGAGTGTCGACTTCCTCTGGACTTCCACAACACTGAGATCCTGACTGATGTCACAGAGTCCACCTCAGTGGATGTGCTGCTGACAAACCTCATCAGGGGGAAGCTGCTTCCCTCTGCTCGCCTCTGGATAACCACACGACCTGCAGCAGCCAATCAGATCCCTCCTGAGTGTGTGGACATGGTGACAGAGGTCCGAGGGTTCACTGACCCACAGAAGGAGGAGTACTTCAGGAAGAGATTCAGAGATCAGGAGCAGGCCGGCACCATCATCTCCCACATCAAGACCTCACGAAGCCTCCACATCATGTGCCACATCCCAGTCTTCTGCTGGATCTCTGCTTCAGTTCTGGAGGAGGTGTTGAAAACCAGAGAGGGAGGAGAGCTGCCCAAGACCCTGACTG
Source organism: Trematomus loennbergii (assembly GCA_012861695.1). Classification (NCBI taxonomy): domain Eukaryota; kingdom Metazoa; phylum Chordata; class Actinopteri; order Perciformes; family Nototheniidae; genus Trematomus; species Trematomus loennbergii. The sequence continues at coordinate 254,538 of JAAOOA010000566.1, read as the reverse complement.
AGATGTACATCCACTTCCTGGTGGTTCAGTCCAAAGTGAAGAACATCAAGTATGATGGAGGAGCTGAGACAGATCCACACTGGAGTCCAGAGAGCAGGAAGATGATGGAGTCTCTGGGGAAACTGGCTTTTGAGCAGCTGCAGAAAGGCAACCTGATCTTCTATGAGTCCGACCTGACAGAGTGTGGCATCGATATCAGAGCAGCCTCAGTGTACTCAGGAGTGTTCACACAGGTCTTTAGAGAGGAGAGAGGACTGTACCAGGACAAGGTGTTCTGCTTCGTCCATCTGAGCGTTCAGGAGTTTCTGGCTGCTCTTCATGTCCATCTGACCTTCATCAACTCTGGAGTCAACCTGCTGTCAGAAGAACCAACAACCTCCCAGAAGTCTGAAGTCAAACCTGAACTAACACATCTCTACCAGAGTGCTGTGGACCAGGCCTTACAGAGTCCAAACGGACACCTGGACTTGTTCCTGCGCTTCTTCCTGGGTCTTTCACTGCAGACCAATCAGAAACTCCTACGAGGCCTGCTGACACAGACAGGAAGTGGCTCAGAGATCAACAGGAAACAGTCCAGTACATCAAGAAGAGGATAGAAGAGGATCTGTCTGCAGAGAGAAGCATCAACCTGTTCCACTGTCTGAATGAACTGGATGATCGTTCTCTAGTGGAGGATCCAACAGTACCTGAGTTCAGGAAGTCTCTCCACAGATAATCTGTCTCCTGCTCAGTGGTCAGCTCTGGTCTTCATCTTACTGTCATCAGGAAAAGATCTGGACGTGTTTGACCTGCATAAATACTCTGCTTCAGAGGAGGCTCTTCTGAGGCTGCTGCCAGTGGTCAAAGCCTCCAACAAAGCTCTGTAAGTACAGAGATCATTTGATTTAGTGAATCAGTTATTAATACACTGCTGTCTTCTGAATAACGTTGTCCTCATCGTCTCTTCAGGCTGAGTGGCTGTAACCTGTCAGAGAGAAGCTGTGAGCTCTGTCCTCAGTCCTCAGCTCCCAGTCCTCTAGTCTGAGAGATCTGGACCTGAGTAACAACGACCTGCAGGATTCAGGAGTGAAGCTGCTGTCTGCTGGACTGGAGAGTCCACACTGTGAACTGAAGACTCTCAGGTCAGAGCACAGTACAGTTTGACCAGCAATAAAAGTCAATACCAACATCAGCCATGCTGTTGTGGTGTGGGAATACCATCATCAAAACATCATTGAAGTGAAACGCGACACAATACATGTGTCACAATTCACAAAATGGTTATTGGCACAAACTTCTTTAAAGATCAGGGGGTCCAAACTTTTTCCACTGAGGGCCACACAGAAAAATATGCAAAGGTCTGGGGCCCTCACTAGAGGTATATCGCCTCATTAGGTAAGTTATAAGTTAGCAAAATCAATCAAATGTAGGTAAATTATCTTGATACTTGAATATGCTTTAAAAAAACACAGCTTGATTATAATAAAAATAGGAAGGGTTTGTTATGCAAAATAAGTTAGTGGGCTTTTATTTTATCAACTAAGATTTGTTAGACATTTTTCAACTTTGACTGAATTTATTTGAAATTTGGGCTTATTAACACATGAACACTTCTGTTTGATGTATATTTACATATATTTAAGAAGTAAATATAAGAGAAGCACAAGTTCTCTCTCTTTGTTCACATTATTCTCTATTCCTTTGTTTGATGATCTTTTCATATCAATAAGACCCTTACCATGGCTGTCCATTTGAACCCCCCCCCCCCCCTCTTCCAGTCCTGGGCCCTCAGATGATCTGACGGCTTGTTTGTGTGTCTGCAGGCTGTCAGGCTGTCTGATCACAGAGGAAGGCTGTGATGCTCTGGCCTCAGCTTTAAACCCCTCCCATCTGAGAGAGCTGGACCTGAGCTACAATCATCCAGGAGACTCAGGGGGGAGGCTGCTGTCTGCTGGACTGGACACGCTCAGGTATGGAGAGGCACTCAGTCTGATAGAGGAGGTAGAAACTGGCTCCTATGACCTGAAACCAGAGCTGATAGACCCTGACTCTTCACACTGTCTGCCGTCAGCTGTAAGCATCAAACTCAAATGTTCCACAACTGAGAGGAAACCAGAGGTGGGACCAAGTCATTGTTTTGCAAGTCCGAGTCAAGTCTCAAGTCTTTGCGCTCAAGTCCGAGTCAAGTCTCAAGTCAGGATGGGCAAGTTCAAGTCAAGTTCAAGTCCTAAACTTTGACAAAACGAGTCTTAAACAAGTCATTATGTGCTTTTCAACAAATGTAATGACATCGATCAGAATAATACTTAATAATTAAACTGCTCTTTATTAGTCACATTAATAATTTAATAATCCATTTCTCTCTGCTGGTAAAGTAACGTGTTTTCTTCTATTTAAGAGGGATCAGTAAGGTTAGGCTACCGTGACGGTTTGATTCAGAAGGAGTTTAATGTATAAGATCCTGATGTTGAGGTGACCAGAATGTTTATTTCCACTGTGTCAGCATGTTATAAGGGACCCACTTATATCTTTATGCAAGGGATAATGTGCAGCGAGGCGTCTCTATGGGGAAAAGAACACCTGAATCTAGATCCCTCTGCAGGTGGTACTTTAACTATATTTTGATGATAATACTTTTGTACTTTTACTTGAGTAACATTTTGAATGCAGGATATTTTATTGTAACCGAGTATTCCTACACTCTGGTACTGTTACTCAAGTACAAGATCTGAACTTCTCCCACCTCTGGCTGTTAAGGTCTTCAACTTTCTGCATAACGGGAGGACAGAAAAATAAATCAAACGTCCTTTTTCTCTCGCACTAAACTCGCGAGATGGCAGAGTCTCATAGCAGAGATAAACAGGCACAGCAAACATCGTGGAGGACATGTTGCCCGTTTCATTACATCCATGGTTTCCACGGTGGAATCACCATCTTTCTAAAAACATATTGAGCCAGAAATACGTAACAGGCGGGCGCCATCTATGGTATCAGATCAGTCTCACAAATAATAAATGCACACAGAAGGATACACAAATGTATTTACGGATTTATATATAAATGTCTCCACACACATTTTTCAATGCACACAAAAACTTATCATTTTATAAATGTAAAAAAGTTTCACAAATATATTTCTGATCCACTCACAAATAGTTACATCAAAAACACATTTGAGTGTTGTTACATTTATATAAAAAAGCTTTCTGTGTGAATCTCTGGATTTTTGAGACTCCCCTGACGCTGCTAGATTCACATATAAAAATGTTAAGAGGCGAGTGTGTTCGGCCAATCAGATGTCTGCTTCATTTGAAGCCAATCACATCCCCCTCGAGGGTGTGTTTAATGCGTTTGCAATGTAGCGTAACATCTACACGGTTTGGGGAGTCCGGGGGGGTGACAGAGTCTGGGGCCCCTCAAATGCAGAGAGATTCACACTCAAATGTGTTTCTGATGTAACTATTTGTGAGTGGATCAGAATATATTTGTGAAACTTTTTTACATTTATAAAATGATACGTTTTTGTGCGTGCATTAAAAAATGTGTGTGGAGACATTTATATATAAATCCGTAATAACATCTGTGTATCCTTCTGTGTGCATTTCTGTATTTGTGAGACTGATCTGACCCCATAGCCATCAGACAGGAACACTTTAGCAAACTACCTGGAGCAGAGTTATGATGGAACCTGAGCTAAAGAAAACATGATGTTCAAACAAAGCAGAAACTGAGACAAAAATCAAAACAAACTGAAAAGTATTAAATATGAAGCGCACAGTGAACCAAAGAGAAACCCATATTTCCTGATGCACACAAACGCTGCACACAGGAAGCATGCCCCCACCTGATCAACACCTGGAGAGGAGATCATAGACATCACAAAAGAGACACCTCAGTGTTTGTAGATGTTTCTGGAGGCAGACTGAGGTGGACATATCAGACCATTTAAAGACTAACTGACCCCCCCCCTCTGCTTTCAGCCTGGAGCCTGCTGCAGTCCGGTTCTTGAGGCCAGGTCTCAGGAAGTGTAAGTGTGTTTTTAATCATGAACATCTTCACACTGGGACATCACAGGTACTTTAATAACCTTTAATACCTGCTGTGTCTCTCATCAGATTCCTGTGGACTCACACTGGACTCAAACACAGTGAACAGAAAACTCCAACTGTCTGACAACAACAGGAAGGTGACATGTGGAGGAGGAGCAGAACTATCCTGATCATCCAGAGAGGTTTGACTCCTGTCCTCAGCTGATGTGCAGAGAAGCTCTGACTGGTCGCTGTTACTGGGAGGTCGAGTGGAGAGGAGAGGTTGATATATCAGTGACTTACAGAGGAATCAGGAGAGGAGGCGGAGAGGACTGTGGGTTTGGATTGAATGATCAGTCCTGGAGTCTGTACTGCTCTGATGGAGGTTACTCTGTCTGGCACAATAAGATACATCTTCATCTCCTCCTCCTCCTCCTCCTCCTCCTCCTCCTCCTCCTCCTCCTCCTCCTCCTCCTCCTCCTCCTCCTCTGGTAGAGTAGCAGTGTATCTGGATCATCCTGCTGGCTCTCTCTCCTTCTACAGAGTCTCCTCTGACACACTGATCCACCTCCACACCTTCAGAGCCACATTCACTGAACCTCTCTATGCTGGGTTTGGGTTCTGGTCCTGGTTCCTCAGTGTCTCTGTGTTCTCTGCAGGAGTGATCCCCCCCCCCCAAAAAAAGAGGGGCTGATCATAAAAGTGTAAAACAAGATTTCTGAGACTTTCTGAAAAAAGTCAGAATTCTGAGATTTTAATAAAAAGCTCAAAAAAAGTCAGTCTTTGCAAAGATGAAACTCAGAAAGAGGTTGAATAACAACAGGAAGTCCATTCTGATTTATTTCCACACGGAGGCTTTTATTCTGAAACTGCAGGAAAATGTACATTTCTCCCAAAGTCTTCCCACCATCTGTAGTTTGTGAACACGTGACATCACTTCAGTTTGAATGGCAGCAGTAAAGGGTTACTGAGGCTCGTTAAGAACAGGTCATAGTGACGAGTTCAATCACTTCTGCAGAATATAATATATGTCTACAAACTAACATATAATAACGTCTGAAGTGCAAACGTGAACATAAAGTGCAAACCACAGCGTGCATGCATTTGAGCTCAATGACCGGCTTCCCTGTGAATATTTAAAATATAACGTGGCCCTACACAGCAGAGTCTGAGCGGCACAGTGTGCAGCTTTTATTTTAATGCTGGCTTTTTACTCTCATGCAAACATGGTCATTACTTTTTAAGAAGGGTCAGATTCGATGAGCCTTATTTGCATTTAGGAAACTAATCTTCCCTAAACAGCACGATGATGTTTGAATGAACACGGCTGCTTCTGGGGTGAATGTAAACCTCTGATCTGGGTTAGATGGGTTTATTAACAGACCAATCACATGATGATTGTCTCATCATTAACACTCATGTACTTTCAATGTAAGCAGCTGATCTAATTAATAAAGTCTGTGTTTTGAGTCGGACTCGTGGCCTGTCTTTGTCTCAGTTTGATGGTTTATTTATATATACTTTTAATTTCTCTAATGTGCAATACCTTGTCTTTTTATGCTGCTGCAACGCAAACATTTCCCAAATTGGGATCATAAAGTACTTCTTATCTTATCTTATCTTATCTTATCTTAACCGAGGGGAGAATCCTCTTGTTTGGTCTGAAGGTGAGTCTAATCAGACGCCGCTGCCCCCCCCCCCCGGCCGTACAGCAGGAACCCCCCCGCGGTGCGAAGCTCCTCCAGATCCAGGTTGGACAGGAAGCTCCTCTGAAGCTCCGCCTCCACCGTGCACCCTCCCGGGCCGCTGCACCCCCCAGCAGCACCACGGCCGACTGACACAGCAGCCAATCAGAGAGCTTCCTCAGGTCGGATAGAGCCCGCCCCCCCACAGGCTCAGGTGAAGCATGTTAGCGGCGACACGAGCGCTGGGCCGCTGCAGAAGAGAGTAAAAAAACAGGTGGTTAATGAACAACCTGTTTTAATATCTGTTGGGAAATCCTGAATGTCCTCTTCCAACATGAGAGCAACATGATAACAAAGGTATCCCAACTGTAGCTGTGAACATGACAGGATGTATGATTACCTAGAAGAGCATCAGGACTGTTTGAGGCATATGATAGCTATGTGATTAACATGATGATTCAGCCTCTATGGAGATAGACATATGACAAGCATGCTCATTTCTGACGTGGAGCTAATCTGAAGTAAACATTGAATACTGCTTTCTATTCCTCCATCTTGTGACTGTGTAACTCCCTCTCTTGGATATCAGCATGTGAAGGACACTGTTCAGGAACTAGTTGATGCTCTGTATGTGATGACTACTTCCATTCTGGAGAGGATCACAAATACATGGATCCTGAGATTGAAGCTCAAGCCGGGGACCAGGGATTATTAACATTTTGAAGTATTCAGAAAAAGTCAGAATTTTGAGATTTTTGAGAAAAGTCAGAATTTTGAGATTTTTGAGAAAAAGTCAGATTTTTGAGATTTTTGAGAAAAAGTCAGAATTTTGAGATTTTGAGAAAAAGTCAGATTTTTGAGAAAAAGTCAGAATTTGAGATTTTTGAGAAAAAGTCAGAATTTTTTTGATTTTTTGAAAGACACCAACATTATGAGAAAAAGTCAGAATTTTGTAAAAAAGTCTGAATGTTTTGAAAAAGTCAGAATTTTGTGAAAGTCAGAATTTTGTGATTTTCATGAGGAAAAAATATTTTGACAAAAATAATTTTGAGATTTTCATGAAAAAAGTCTGAATTTTGAGAAAAAGTCCGAATTTTGAGAAAAAGTCCGAATTTTGAGAAAAAGTCCGAATTTTGAGAAAAAGTCCGAATTTGAGAAAAAGTCCGAATTTTGAGAAAAGTTCCAATTTTGTGAAAAAGTCCCAATTTTGCTATGTGATTAACATGATGATTTTATGGAGATAGCCATATGACAAGCATGATCATTTCTGACGTGGAGCTAATCTGAAGTAAACATTGAATACTGCTTTCTATCCTCCATCTTGTGACTGTGTAACTCCCTCTCTTGGATATCAGCATGTGAAGGACACTGTCAGGAAACTAGTTGATGCTCTGTATGTGATGACTACTTCCATTCTGGAGAGGATCACAAATACATGGATCCTGAGATTGAAGCTCAAGCCGGGGACCAGGGATTATTAACATTTTGAAGTATTCAGAAAAAGTCAGAATTTTGAGATTTTTGAGAAAAAGTCAGAATTTTGAGATTTTTGAGAAAAAGTCAGATTTTTGAGATTTTTGAGAAAAAGTCAGAATTTTGAGATTTTGAGAAAAAGTCAGATTTTTGAGAAAAAGTCAGAATTTTGAGATTTTTGAGAAAAAGTCAGAATTTTTTGATTTTGAAAGACACCAACATTATGAGAAAAAGTCAGAATTTTGTAAAAAAGTCTGAATGTTTTGAAAAGTCAGAATTTTGTGAAAGTCAGAATTTTGTGATTTTCATGAGGAAAAAATATTTTGACAAAAATAATTTTGAGATTTTCATGAAAAAAGTCTGAATTTTGAGAAAAAGTCTGAATTTTGAGAAAAAGTCCGAATTTTGAGAAAAAGTCCGAATTTTGAGAAAAAGTCCGAATTTTGAGAAAAAGTCCGAATTTTGAGAAAAAGTTCCAATTTTGTGAAAAAGTCCCAATTTTGCTATGTGATTAACATGATGATTTTATGGAGATAGCCATATGACAAGCATGATCATTTCTGACGTGGAGCTAATCTGAAGTAAACATTGAATACTGCTTTCTATTCCTCCATCTTGTGACTGTGTAACTCCCTCTCTTGGATATCAGCATGTGAAGGACACTGTTCAGGAACTAGTTGATGCTCTGTATGTGATGACTACTTCCATTCTGGAGAGGATCACAGATACATGGATCCTGAGATTGAAGCTCAAGCCGGAGACCAGGAGAGTTTTAGAATTCTCCTGATGAGATCTATTTTTTTTGTATTATTATTTTTTTAAAGCTACAGACCCAGAATCAGCACTTTAGTAACAGCTGGAATAGAGGGTTTGAGGCTAGAATGATCTGTTTGGTAATTTGAGCAAAACACTTCATAAACATGTTTTTATATTTGTATATATCTGAGACCATAATTCTGCCTAAAAGTAGTATGATAGGAGACCTTTAATATATATCTGTATATATCACCTTGCTGGGGCTCCTCCTGAGCAGCAACTGAATCACCAGCTGCACGTCAGCAGGTGCAGTGGGGGGGGGGGAGGTGGCAGCTGCGTCTCCTCGTAGCTCCGGCTCTGCAGCCCCCCCGCTCCGTAGAAAGGGTTTTGCTCCCCGAAGATCTCGTAGGCGACGGCGCCGACCGCCCAGCCGTCCGCCTTCCTGTAGTCGATCACCGAGGCCCGGCCCGGGGAGGCACTGGACACCTGGGGGGGGGGGCAGAGAGCGGTTATAGACAACAGGGTCAGGGTTCACTGTGTAACTCTGATTATAAGTCTTTATTATATTTCTGTATATTTATATTGTGGGTTATATATAGATATAGATATTTATTTAAAAGGTCTCCTATCATGCTAAATGCACTTTTGTATGTCTTTTCTACATAAATATGTGTCCCTGGTGTGTCCCCGGTGTGTCCCCGGTGTGTCCCCGGTGTGTCAGGAGATAAACCCCTCTCTCTTTTCCTCCGTACCCACATCTCTAAAAACGGGGGAACAACGGAGCTGATCCAGATTTGCTGCGTCATGACGTAACATCTGAAATGTGGGTGGGCTTTAGACCCACGGCAACATGTGGTAAACCCGCAAGAGAAAAAGCATTTGAGCTCCATACGTTTCAGAAATAATCCTTGATATGGCGTTTCATCACGGCTGAGACCCATGAACGAGCCATGTGCGTGTGCGAGCGAGAGAGAGAGAGAGCACGCACCGGTACCGGAGATTGTTGTTGTTAGCATCTGGTGCTAGCTAGTTACGCTAATGGATATAAGGAGCTTTTTCAACAACAAGGTGGAAGAGAACTCTCGCCTGTCAGACTGAGAGGCTCAGATAACCTCAGCTCAGTGAGCTAAAGCAGGGGTTCCCAACCCCCGGTCCGCGGACCGGTACCGGGCAGTGGAGGTGTTACTGCCGGGCCGCGAAATAGCTGTGAGTTTATCGTAATATTTGTAGAATTATAAATATATAAAAATATTTTATCATATATAATTTTCGCACCTATGCCACCAGTCATATTATTTCATCCAGTAGCTAGTTAATCTTTCACCAGAAAACCGTTGAAAATGGCTTTTATGATGTTCCGAGGGATTCGGCGGCTCAGCCTCTTGTGCGCACGAGCATGTTACCGGTGCGCCAAGTAGGAAGAGGAGCGCACAGGAGACAACCGTTTGATTGCAGACTGTTATGTTTATGTGGGGAAATGGTGGTGCATACATTATTTGAGATATATTTAAACTCGGACTTCATTTTAAGGACATGTCGGCCAGGGGTGTAGAGCTATTTGTTTAAGCACCGGATTGGCAAAACAGGAGAGTAAACCAGTCTGCCTTGATCTATGAATTAATGTCCGGGACTCTCACGGTATCTGCTGCCCGCAGCTGCTTTATAGAAGGAAACCCTCCTTCACTTCATGAAATGGCTGCAGCATCAGGAGGCAGCGGGACGTATACTCGGTAAAGAGCTGTGCCTTTTTACGCACCGCCTTCACTGTGTTTAACTTAATCAGAACAGTTTAAGAGTGACTGCAGGCTGCTACGTGTTAACCACACACACCTCTACACACACACACCTCTACACACACACACATCTACACACATCGAACTGCCCGATTACTCCCCCTTTTATTAGTTTTATGAAGGAGATGTACAGTCAGTCACCAAGGCGCATGATGTGTGTGTGTATGTGCTCTGCTCAGCTCAGCTCTGAGTGTTCGGTGTGTTTGTGTCTGTCCGACACCGGCATATATGCGGCTGTTCCCAAAATAAATGAGTTTAATCTTAATCTCGATGTAGTGCTAAATGCTGTCTGAGTGCACCGGAACGAACGACACTATCATAATATCTTCTGAAAACAAATGCCAGTGACGCACGCACACGCGCGCACGCACGCGCACACGCACACGCACACACGCACACACACACACACACACACACACACACACACACACACACGCGCACACGCGCACACACGCACACACGCACACACACACACACACACACACACACACACACACACACACACACACACACACACACACACACACCACACACACACACACACACACACACACACACACACACACCCTGGCGACCGGACCGCTCCTTCATAATGCGCCTTCTCCTCGTTTTCCCAGCATTCACTGGATTATCCGTAAATCATACAAACAAAACCAAAACGTTGATTTATCTGTTTCCCGTTTTGGTTTAAAAACTGAATAACGTCGGTTTTTGGTTTTCCGAAAAACAAAAAACAACACCGGTTCTTTTTTAAACTTTGTTAATATGTTTTGGGTGCATATTGTTCTAGTATTTGTTCAGGCTGTTACATACAATTTGCCTCTGTTGCTACCTGCTGGTGGTGAGTAAATATTAAAATCAGTTAAAATTGACAACCGGTCCGCGATTTTTTTTTAATGTATCTACCGGTCCTTGGCACAATAAAGGTTGGGAACCCCTGTTCTATGGGATTAAGGTCTAGAGACTGGCTAGGCCCTCCCTCACCTAAATGTGCTTCTTCTTTATCCCCTCCTGTGTTGCCTTGGTCGTATGCTCAGGGTCTGCTGGAAGACCCCTCCATGACCCATTACAGTCTCCTGGCTGAGGGAAGGAGGCTATCGGCCAAGATGTCACGGTACATGTCCCCGTCCATCCTCTCCTCAATGCAGGAAGTGGTCCTGTCCCCTTAGCAGAGAAACACCCCCAAATCAGAATGTCTGACGGATGGTGTTCTTGGGGTGATAGTCAGCATCTCTCTTCCTCCAAACGGGTTGAGTTGATGCCAAAGATTTCGATGTTGGTCTCGTCTGACCTCATCACCTTCTCCCAGGCCTTCTCTGAATCATTCAGATGTTTGTTGTCAAACTTCAGACGGGCCCTTCATGTTCTTCTTGAGCAGGGGGGGGGGGCCTTCAGGCACTGCAGGGTTTGATCCAAGGTGTCGTGTGTTACCAATAGTTTTCTAGGTGACTGTGGTCCCAGCTGCCTTGAGATCATTAACAAGTTCCTCCTGTGTAGTTCTGGCTGATCCCTCACCTTTCTCATGATCATCAATACCCCACGGGGCCAGATCTTTTGTGGAGCCCCAGACCGAGGGCCATTGATGCTCATTTTGTGTTTCTTCTGTTTCTGAATAATGGCACCAACAGTTGTCTCCTCCTCACCAAGTTGCTCTCTGATGGTCTTGTAGCCGATCCCAGTCTTTGCAGTCATCAGATAGTGCAGATCTCAGGGAGAATCTGGTCCCTGAGGTCCTTAGACAGCTCTTTGGTCTCGCCCATGGTGGAGAGGTTGGAATCTGAGTGATTGATTGTGGACAGGTGTCTTTGATACAGGTAACAAGTTGATATTAGGAGTACTTCATTAAAGGAAGAGGACTTATTTAACCGGTCTGGGGAGCCAGAATCCTTGCCTTGTTTGTTGCAAGGGGATCAAATACTTATTCCCAAAGAAAAGTAAATACAAATACATTTTTATCTTTTATATAATGTCCAATTTCTGGATTTTCTTTTTGATATTCTGTCTCTCAATAGTCAAATAAATTATAGACTGTTCATTTATTTGTAAGTGGCTGAACTTACAAAATCAGCAAGGGATCTCCTCTGTATATTCAGCAAAAGTGTTGGAATGGAAAAAGCCCCCCAAACCACGATGCAGTGAAAACCCCTGAAGGTGAGGAGGTTAGAGGAAGCAGCGCCTGAGAGCAGCGGCGCCTGAGAGCAGCGGCGCCTGAGAGCAGCGGCGCCTTGAGAGCAGCGGCGCCTGAGAGCAGCGGCGCCTGAGAGCAGCAGCGCCAGAGCCTGCAGTCTTTGCATCTTCAGATTCAGTAACTAAAGTTAAACAATCGAATATTTACTGGATAAGGAAGAATTAGGAAATATAAATACTAGAAAGTATAGTAAATGTACCTCACAGTTGTACAGTACTTTTTCAATGTGTCCATGTTTTTTCACGGTGCTTTTCTGTCAGTTATGTTTTGTTGTGTTTGCGGAGCAGCAGCAGAATAAAAAGTGGAAATGCAACTTGTGATTATTTACCTTATAATGAAACAACAAATAAAAAGTGAAAATACAAAACCAGCAGCAGTGAGGTAAAAACTGCATCTGATAAAAACATGTGCTCTCCCGCCCCCTGCAGGCACATCTCAGTAACTACAGTGATGGAAAAATACAACAGATACTTCACTCAACTGCAGTAACTCAGTACGTGAACCTGAGGAGATGTACACAGACTTTAAGGAAGAATACCACCGAGGTGGGGGGGGGGGGGGCAACATACATTAAAAAAGGTGACATCAGTAGGATCATCAACTAACATATCTCACTAAAGGAACAAGTATTGTAAAATGACCCATGTATCTCACGTATAACTAAAAAACATATCACGAGGATGCAAAACTTGGTAAAAATACAAAACTAATTTAAGTAATAGTCTTGTAAAATTATGTAATATATATATATATATTTTAAATAGACCATTGTGCAAATGAAATACTTGTATTATCGTATTATGTATGAATACTTCTACTTTGGTGCGATTTTAAATGCACGACTTTTAGTAACGCTGTAGTATTAATAATAATATTTTAACCCTTGTGTTGTCGTCCTATCAACTGAGCAACTTCTGTTCATAAAGCATATAGTATAAATAATTACTCAGATCTGTGTAACACCTTTTGAGCTAACTTTAATCAGATTTAAAAGTTACTCTTCTTTTCTAAATGTACGGTCAATAAACCTCATTTACACAAATTCAAACCTCATTTCTGAGTTTTAAAAAAACACACATGTTGATTCATTCTACCAAATTGACCCCAGATGCTTTACATTTGAGTCCTCTCCTGCTGATGTTCAGGTGTATATCAGTATGTAGTGTCTCTACTTTAAAGAGTCCTCTCCTGCTGATGTTCAGGTGTATATCAGTATGTAGTGTCTCTACTTTAAAGAGTCCTCTCCTGCTGATGTTCAGGTGTATATCAGTATGTAGTGTCTCTACTTTAAAGAGTCCTCTCCTGCTGATGTTCAGGTGTATATCAGTATGTAGTGTCTCTACTTTAAAGAGTCCTCTCCTGCTGATGTTCAGGTGTATATCAGTATGTAGTGTCTCTACTTTAAAGAGTCCTCTCCTGCTGATGTTCAGGTGTATATCAGTATGTAGTGTCTCTACTTTAAAGAGTCCTCTCCTGCTGATGTTCAGGTGTATATCAGTATGTAGTGTCTCTACTTTAAAGAGTCCTCTCCTGCTGATGTTCAGGTGTATATCAGTATGTAGTGTCTCTACTTTAAAGAGTCCTCTCCTGCTGATGTTCAGGTGTATATCAGTATGTAGTGTCTCTACTTTAAAGAGTCCTCTCCTGCTGATGTTCAGGTGTATATCAGTATGTAGTGTCTCTACTTTAAAGAGTCTCTCCTGCTGATGTTCAGGTGTATATCAGTATGTGGTGTCTTTACTTTAAAGAGTCCTCTCCTGCTGATGTTCAGGTGTATATCAGTATGTAGTGTCTCTACTTTAAAGAGTCCTCTCCTGCTGATGTTCAGGTGTATATCAGTATGTAGTGTCTCTACTTTAAAGAGTCCTCTCCTGCTGATGTTCAGGTGTATATCAGTATGTAGTGTCTCTACTTTAAAGAGTCCTCTCCTGCTGATGTTCAGGTGTATATCAGTATGTAGTGTCTCTACTTTAAAGAGTCCTCTCCTGCTGATGTTCAGGTGTATATCAGTATGTAGTGTCTCTCATTCATTTCATTTCATTTCAAACCTTTATTTATTCAGGTTGTATCCCATTGAGATCATTGATCTCTTTTTCAAGGGAGACCTGCTCAAGTAGGTTCCACATGAAACATTTAAAAACATAAACAGAACAACAAAAGGACATCATACAGTAGCATTACAGGGATTACAATTTACATACTATCCACATGCACAGGTACCAACAGCTTCCGATTCAGTAGCATCTAACCGAGCTATAAAAACATTGAGTGGCACCAGATTGCTCAGTTTCCATTTTAATTGCAGACTATTCCAGGACAGTGGAGCTGCGCATCTAAATGCTATCTTCCCTAATACAGTCCTAGCAGTTGGCACATTTAATAAAACCACAGCATGCGATCTCAGGCAGTAGCCACTTACAATTCGCCGTGAGATCAGCGAGCAGATGTAGGATGGAAGTTTCCCTAACATGGCTTTGTATATAAAAATGTACCAGTGACTGAGCCTCCGTACAGTTAGTGAAGGCAAACCTGCCCTTGCATACAGGGTACAGTGATGGGTTAATGCTTTACAGTTTGTCACAAATCTCAGTGCACTGTGATACGCAGCATCTAACTTGACCAGGCAATGGGCAGGTGCATTCATATAGATCAGATCACCATAGTCCAGCACAGGTCAAAAGGTCACAGAGACTAGCCTTTTCCTGGCCTCGAGCGAGAAACAGGACTTGTTCCTGTAGAAGAAACCTAGCCTAACCCTCAGTTTTTTAAGCAGGTTATTGACATGACGTTTAAAAGTGAGACAATCATCAAGCCAGATACCAAGGTATTTGTAACAGGCAACCACTTCAAGTTTTATTCCTTGCGTAGTTAAAATATCTAAAACAGGCTCTGGTGTCTTTTTAGCTTTTGAAAAGAGCATTACCTTGGTTTTATCAACATTTAAAAGAAGCTTTAGTTCAGAGAGCTGAGTCTGAATAATGTTAAAAACAGCCTGTAATTTAACAACAGCCTCCTTAATGGAGGGACGTGCACAGTACATCACGGTATAATCCGCATAAAAATGTAAGGTTGCTCCATCGACATTTTCACCTAAACTATTGATGTAGATGGAGAATAAAAGTGGACCTAAAACAGAACCTTGAGGAACACCATTAGTAATGTTTAACCACTCAGAAGACAGCCCATCAAAATGAACACATTGGGACCTTTCAGAGAGGTAGTTCACAAACCACCCTATGCTCTGCAAGTATGACTAATAAAAGCTTGAATCTTGAATGTAGAGTCTTGAGATTATGATTAATTCACATGACTTTGGTAACATGATGCTTTTATTAAAGCTCTTTAAAAATGCATATAGTTAAAGCTGGTTAAGATCACCCCATGTCTGTCCTCCTGAGTCCTACATTTGATGTTTTTATTGTATTTTAATTACTTTCTGTTGTATTTTTATTAACTTTTATCTTGTCCTTTTATCATGAATTGTGTATATGTTTGTTAATAATGTAAACCCCACTGAGACAATAGTGTTTTTTTATATTGAATTCTATAAATAAACTTAGATTTGATTAAACTTTTCTCTGATCAGCTGTAGCTATGGCAATGACATATGACTTACTATCTCATTAATATGATTTATAATTTCAATAATATGACTTACTATACTCAGATCTTGTACTTTAGTTAAAGTGGACCTATCATGCTATATTTAAATAATATAGTGTAGGACCATACCTATATAAGGCATATTTATACTTTTTCTTTTTCAAAATACCAAACAGATCATGCATTTTAGCCATGCCTCATTTTGCTCAATTTGACAATTTTTTGCTCTGTTTTTGCAAGGGCTGATTCTATGAGAACAGCACCACCTACAGGCCTGGCATATGTACTACAGCGTCTCCAGCGCTTTGGAACGGCAATGGCCGTGGCTGTCTCCTCCTGATTGGTGGAGTTGGCCCAATAGCCGTAGCGCCACCGTCCTGGCGTCAGGACAGTGTTCAAATCTGGATCAGTTTTTATCAGATCCGTTGCAGCCCCTTTTTTAGAGATTTGGGTATGGAGGAAAATAGAGAGGGTTGTGTTTTCTGACACTTGGTGAGTTCCCTGGAACACCGGGGACACATATTCATGTATAAAAGACGTAAACAAGTGCATTTTGCATGATAGGTCCCCTTTAAAGTAGAAGGAATATAAATAAAATGTTATGCAAGAGCTCTTATTTTGAAGTGCTTCCTGTTTGCTGTTCAGCTTCACTTCGTGCTCGTCGGTCGTGTCGCACCTTCTCCTTCTCCTTCTTCTTCTTCTTCTCTCTAAAGGTTTGTAACTTTTTGTGACTTCAGAGCTTTTAGAGACAACTCTGATTATCAATCATTGCTCAGAGAATAAGAACAACTCTTTAGTTTAACTTTCAGAGACTCAGAGACAGACTTTAGCTCTTCCTGTTTTTACCTGAGATACACCTGCACACAAAAACTATTATTATTATCAATCATTACTCAGGGAATAACTCAGAGACCCTCTCTCTCTTTATTTCTGTCCTAAATACTGTAAGTGTGTGTGTGTGTGTGTGTGTGTGTGTGTGTGTGGTGTGTGTGTGTGTGTGGTGTGTGGTGTGTGTGTGTGTGTGGTGTGTGTGTGTGTGTGTGTGTGTGGTGCCTGCGTGTATGTGCCTGCGTGTGTGTGGGTGTGGTTGTTACCTTTATACAGTCTATTGTTGTTCCTCGTCACATGACCAGCGAAGTATTTAAAGGTCCCATGACATGTTTTTCCGGTATTACCCGTCCCCTTGTGTGTTATGAAGGTTTGTCTGCATGTAAACGGTCTGCAGAGTCGCAAACCCTCAAAGCCTGTAGCGAGTAAAACTCTAACACAGAAAAGACCTGTCTATGTTGCCCCAGAACACCTCGTTGGAGATTTCTCTTTTTCCATTTTTTCCTTCCGGGGCATATTGACGTAACGAAGTCCAAATGTACCAATCCACGGAGCTACACACACACACACACACACACACACACACACACACACACACACACACACACACACACACACACACACACACACACACACACACACACACACACACACACACACACACACACACACACACACACACACAACACACACACACACACACACACGCACTCGGAGCTCAGGCTGTGAGTGTGTGTGCTCAGGCTGAGCTCCACGGTGTCTCGCAGACCCCACGCAGCAACCAGGAAACGACACCAGTAATCCAGCTCACACTGTCGGCTCCTCGAGCCTCAAAGGGCGGAGCAGTGAGCCCCGCAACGTCCCGCCAACACGGCACCCAGACCCCACGCAGCATTCTCATCTGTTTGTCCTTACTGGTGTCATTTTCTGGTTGCTAACAAACGCCATTGTAACACATAATCACTGATGTTCCGCTGTAACGGTGGTGGACTCATCAGAACAGAGTGGGCGAGCTGACCAATCAGAGCACAGTGGGCTCACAGGGAGGGGGGGGGGTGCAGGAGCTCCAACAAGGCGTGTAGGACAGAGAGTGAATACACATACTATACAGAGATGCTGAATGAGAAACCAATGTGAGTTTGGAAAATTGAACAATGTAAATCTATTCTAGTATACCTCAACAATGGAATTATGATCAGTAGAAATGGCCATGGGACCTTTAACGATAATCTTTTCAAAAGTGGTAAAGGTAAAACATTGGAAATATAAAGAGGAATACATTAATAATACTAATCATTTTTTAAATACTAAAATAATACATGTGGAAATGTAAACATTAGTATTTAAAGAAAACAACACTAATGTTCCTCCCTCTGCCACCAGAGGGCGACACACACAGCCTCACTCACGGGTCAACTGATTCATAAAAATTAATTTAAATACAAAAATAAAACATTACAAACCAAAGTAAACAAAGATAAGAGTTGAAGAGCAGGAAATAAAAAAATATATGAATTAAATAAAAACAATTAAAATCCTATGTAAAAATATATGAAGCGGAATTTAATAAAATAAGAACATTTTAAAATACAATAATAATGTGTGTGTGTGTGTGTGTGTGTGTGTGTGTGTGTGTATGTGTGTGTGTGTGCGTGTGTGTGTGTGTACATGTGTGTGTGTGTGTGCGTGTGTGTGTGTGTGCCTGCGTGTGTGTGGGTGTGGTTGTTACCTTTATACAGTGTATTGTTGTTCCTCGTCACATGACCAGTGAAGTATTTAAAGGTCCCATGACATGTTTTTTCTGGTTATTAATCTTTTAGTGTGTGTGTGTATTTATTGAGATATGTCCGCTATGATTGGTTGTTCCTCGTCACATGACCAGGAAAATATATTTAAAGAAAACATTTAAAAATGTAAAAATAATAAATACATGTGAAAATTAAGATGAATTAATGTAGAGGATGAACGAAAAAAAAATGCGGAAATATTTAGCGGAATCATTTAAAAATACAAATCATTTTTAAATACAAACATGATGTGGAAATTTAAACATTAGTAATTAACCTCTTAAAGGCGGGGTAGGTAAGTTTGAGAAACCTGCTCGAGATACACTTTTTGTTATATTCCATGGAATGCTCTTAACATCCCGATAGCAATGAATATCTGAAGAGCTTTGACAAAAAATCCATAAAAAAATGTCATCTGTGGAAGCCGTAGTACTGTAAAAAGCACGACCAATCATCTGAGCCGGCCCGGCTAAAATAACTGGATGGCCTACCTGCCTGTCAGCCTTCCATCTGTGCACAAACTTATCTCGTGCCCTCATTGGTCATGTGCGCGTTTGTGTGTGTTGGAGGAGGGGCTCTGTAAGGAAGTGGCAGATTTTCTCCGGCTGTGTATTTTCAAACTCTAGCGATCTCGAGCCGGTTTCTCAAACTTACCTACCCCACCTTTAAGGACGATGGTCCCCCCATTGGACCCCTCCCACAGTTTTTGAGACAATGTCTCAAGGCTTCTTAACATTTATGAAACTATTAATGTGTAGCACCAGATTAACAGGAAGAATCTCAGCTAACTGAAGATATGAACCATTTTTACCAAAACAAAACACAAGTCTCATAAGAAGCGTCTAAATGACCCCTGAGCGAAAAAATGCAAACTGACTTTGGCACACAATTCAAGATAAAGATACCCTTATTACTTATCGTAGCTGCACATACAATATATCCGATTAAAGCTGAGACTCCACAGATTATTTAGCTATAGTATCATCACTGAGCGATCCGAACTTGCGACAGGGGAAGCAAACACAGACATCACAACACGTACCCTTTTTGTCACACGTCACTCTCACTCCTTATTTGTTAACGTGTTGACGTGTATAGAACTTTCCCTCGATTCCATCGGCTCTAGCGGTTATAAAGAGATTTCATTCATCAAAATCGACCAATGGGTTCCAGAGATAGGTCAAATCCACCCAAATGACCTAAATCTCTCTAAAAAGGTCAGATTTCACTTGTTTTGCATCAATCTTGATACAGGGTAATTATATGTTGTACTTTGGATTCCTAAAGCTTTTAGTCTACTAACCCATCATCCAAGGGTAGTTTTCATTATAAGTAAAAAAGAATTTTTGGACGGACACTATAATTTACAGTTTTTTACTATGTAAAATCTGAATTTTCTTTAAAATAAAAAACATCTATATTGATTCTGACACGTCTACATCCAACTCACAGGTTTATCATTACTTTGAGAATAAAGATTATTAATGTAACCCTTTTAGAAGGGAAGATATGGTCATTTGTTCTGGGAATGTCATTTTCGAGCCTGAGACCAGAGGCCTGTACTACGAAGCCGGTTCAACCTAACCTGGATATGTTTGAGTTAGCCGGTTGGCCCAATCCAAAACATACGCGCTCTGGCTAAGCTGTACTACGACGCTGGTTATCAAGTGGATCGCTCAAGCCAGCCGTGTCCTATCTAGTTAGGTGCGCGTTCACAGGTGGTATTTGGAGCATTCAACCAATCACAAACATGGACAAGCGTACTGACAGCGCAGCGTCATACTTCCTGAATGAAAAGTGAACTTTAATATTAGACAAATATGAAGAAGTTAAACTTTAAACATCCATGACTTAAACACTTTATCTAGGATCAAAGCCACATAGCTGCACCTGCAAGGTGAATACAGCTGGTAACAGAAAAAGTGTTTGAATGCGTACATTAACAGGTTTATGAAATCACTGCCCCATCCAAGACACGATCTGACTTTAATTACATTTGACTCGAGTGTTTCGTCAACTTAATGTGTTGCTTAAAATAATACTTCTGCATACAGTATGTGACACTGTGAGTGTTGCACGGCCAGATACGGCTCAGCTGACTCAGATAAGGAAATATATGATACATTATGATGTGATATGATATGAATGATAATGGGACACATCGACGTCTGCACTCACAGTGCCGCAGACTGTACTTAATGTTACTCTGATCCGGTTACTTATGTTGTGGCAGATATTTAAGTAAGCTTTCTTAACGCTAATGTTATAATAGTCAGATTGCTCTGAAGATGGGAGGTGATATTCTATTAATGTTCACGTTCACACAGTCAGTTGATTTTTGCCGGCTGTCTTTCCTGCAACGGCAGTTTTTCTGTATTTCCTCTATCCTGTAATATGACTTGATAGCTTTAAACTCCGCACACTGAGCTCTGATTGGTCAGCAGGCGGTGCTTTCACTGAGTTGATCTCTTAGCCTGCAACCTAACCTGCTCCGGAGAGGTTAGCCGCTCAGCATAAGTTACCATGGAGATCTAGCCCTAAAAAGAGAACCAGCGTCGTAGGACCGGAAAGCCCGAGTTTTCCCTGAAGTCAGCCGGCTAAGCGAAAATCCGGCTTCGTAGTACAGGCCTCTGAAAAACAGGCTCAGGGCTAAACAGGTTAAAGAAAACAACAGTAATGTTCCTCCCTCAGCCACCAGAGGGCGACACATCCCACAGCCTCACTCACAGGTGATTCATAAAAAACGTTACAAACCCAAGTAAAGAGATCATTTAAGAGCATGAAATACAAATATATATTAATTAAATAAAAACGAATAAGAACATTTGGAAACACAATAAAAGGTAAAAACATTTACATAATATATGAGGAAGTATAGATGAGTAAATACGTTTACAAAAAATTAAATGATGAACATTTAAACAATTAAACATTAATAATTAAAGAAACAATATGTGAAAATACAAAGAGGAATAAATAAAAGGGAATGTAATAAATAATAATACAATTAATAAATATAGTCAACAGGAGTAGTGATAAAAAGAGCTCACAATAAATGAAACAATTATAAAAATTACATAAATTGAAGAATATAAATACTATATAAATAATAATAAGAGAATGAAAATGATACATAGATGAATAATAAGCAAACACATAACTATAGAAATATACAAATGAATAAATGTATTGATAAATAGGAATCAATAAAACATTTTAAGCCATGTCTTACAGATTGCTTTGTTTTCATGCTTAGAAATAAACAGAGAGAAGGGATAGTGGGGATTGAGCCGGAAAACAAATAGATCAATAAGAAATACATTAACATCTAAAACAAACAGGACAAGAAGTTAATGATCATGAAATAAAAACACTAGATCAGTAAACATGGAATAAAATGATCCAACTCAAATCCATGAATGAGAGTGAAGAATAGAATGAAATGATAAGTAAATGAGACGCATTGTTACTCTCAGCCTGAACTTCAGGTGTTCACTCGCACAGATATGAACACTTCCTGCAGCTCTCAGTGACTGATGCTCTGTGTGTGTCTGCAGATGAAGGTCTAAAGCTCTCTGAGGATTCAGCTGCAGCTAACAAGCTAACAAGCTAACAGGATGCATTATTGCACTAGCTCTAACTGTGACTGGAACAAGAGGAATATTTCAGAAAGCTTTCAGAGTCCGTAGAAGTGAAGATGATCCCCAAAGAAAGGCAACGAGAAAGCAGTTAGCATCAAATATAGTTTAAGTAGCGACAGTAAAAGTAGTCATTGTGCAGATTGGTCCATTTCAGAATAATATATCTGATATGTTTTATAATGATTGATCATGAAAGTGTTCTCAAAGCTGGTAAAGGTGCAGCTAGTTTGAATGACTTTGTATACTTTACACACGGCATCTATTGCACGTCTGTCCGTCCTGGGAGAGGGATCCCTCCTCTGTTGCTCTCCCTGAGGTTTCTCACATGTTCCTTTAAACTGTGGGGTTTCTGGAAGTGTTTCCTTGTACGATGTGAGGGTCTAAGGACAGAGGGTGTCGTATTGTCACAGATATTCTGTACAAATGTGAAGTCCACTGAGACTAATGTAACATTTGTGATATTGGGCTATATAAATAAAAATTGATTGATTGATTGATTGATTGATTGATTGATTGATTGATACTGCAGGGTAGCTTGTGACTTATTTTGAAGTGTTTGCAGTTTCACTTTGTGCTCGTCGTGTCGCACCTTCGTAACTTTTTGTGACTTCAGAGCTTTTAGAGACAACTCTGATTATCAATCATTGCTCAGAGAATAAGAACAACTCTTTAGTTTAACTTTTAGAGACTCAGAGACAGACTTGAACTCTCTTCCTGTTTTTACCTGAGATACACCTGTACACAAAAACTATTATTATTATCAATCATTACGTGTGTGTGTGTGGTTGTTCCCTTTATATATACAGTCCATGGTGTGAATTTATTCCAGGTGTAACCTGGACCTGGACCTGGACCTGGACCTGAACCTGGACCTGAACCTGGACCTGAACCTGGACCTGAGTCCCGCTGTGTTTCCTCAAAGAGGGACCGCTCAATGGAGCCTCAATCTGCTGATGGGGGGTAAGAATTTAAAACGGACTGAAAGCCATTTGAGTCAGTTGTTGTCTGTGTTAAAGCTTCTGTGTAACCTTCAGGAAATCCTGGTTTTAGTGACGTCAGTGGGCGTTAAGTGAACTGCAGTTAGCATCCTGGTTATGAACTCAGTGACGTTATCCACTAAAGACAGATGTGTTTACGTTAGCTTCAGGTTGTAGGGCAGCTGAAGAGACGCGAGGCACTTTGTAGATAAACTTCACGTCTTTAGGATTTTTCTGAAAATCTTCCCGAGTCCTTCACATAGAGAGCAGTCCACCGGCTGATAGAGGAGACTCAGAAAGTCTGGAAGGTTCATCTGTTGGGCAACACAGAGCGATTTATACCATTACATTGTAAAGAGTGACTTTAGATTCAACATATTTTCATCAGTTTTTCTGCAGCGGTTCAATGTATGGGCGGTGGTGGCAAAGTCCGTAGGGACTTGACTTGGGAACCAGAGAGTCACCGGTTCAAGACCCCGGAAGACCAAGTGCTACCCAGGTGTCCCTGAGCAAGGCAGCGTTCCCTACACTGCTCCCCGGGCGCCGTACATATGGCAGCCCACTGCTCCTAACACTAGGATGGATCAAATGCAGAATGTACATTTCCCCTCTGTGGGACGATGAAGAGCTCCTTCTTCTTCTCTTGATGCATCTGTTTCTGTTTCAGGGTCCAGCAGCAGAGACCAGACTCTCCCAGCTGTCTGTCCCTAAAGAGCGACGCCTCGAAGGACGACATCATAGACTTTAAAGGACGACCTCCATCTGCTGATCAGAAGTAAGCTGTAACTCATAGTAAGAGTCCGGTTATGATAGAAGCAGACTTGATTACTGCAACAGTGTTTTACTACAACTCATCCAGAACGCTGCCACCAGAGTCCTCATTGAAACCAGAGGAATTGAGCTCATCACCTCAGCTCTCAAAGCTCTGCACTGGCTTCCAATACCACAAAGAACACACTTCAAAATCTTACTTTTAACTCACAAAGCACTCAATGGATTGGGACCAGAATACATGTCTGATATGCTGCTCTGTAACGAGCCACCCAGAGCTCTCAGATCATCGGGGCAGGTTTACTCATCGTCCACAGGGTCAGAACCAAATTCACTGAGGCAGCTTTTAGCTTCTATGCTCCGCAGATCTGGTACAACCTTCCTGAGATCTGAGGTCCCCCCCCACCCTGAGTTCTTTAAATCGAGTCTAAAATCGTTCTCTTTAGTGTTGCCTATTGTTACAACCCGGCTCCTGGGCTGCAAAATAAAACAGGGAGGTGAGACGAGGAGTATGAATAACAAAGACGTTTATTATAAATACACAAAGTTGAAGACGCGACACAGCAACAGATCCCCGAGGCTGGCCCGGAGAGAGTGCCCAGAGGAGTGAGAGAGCGACGTAACCGGCTGGACTCCTCTTAAATGCTTCCGGCAGATGCAGCTCGTCAGGCAGGTGCAGCTCGTCAGGCACCCAGGCACCTGCAATCACACACACACAACCAGACGGCACCCACGTGGTGTGGAGGGTCGCCACACTATCCAGAGATCATCTCACTCTGTTTTATCATTGCCCTTCAACACTTTTAGCTGCATTATGTGTATTTAGGCCACATCAGTATCCTCATCCTCCTAGACATGTCTTCCCATCTCCATACCATCCTGTTCAACCGCCTATCCAACTACCTTGGCCTTACGAGTACAGCTCTATCCTGGTTCCACTCATACCTCTCCAACAGGTAACAGTTTGTCACCATCAGAAACTCCAGCTCCCCTCCAGCCCAAGTCAACCAAGGCGTGCCGCAAGGCTCAGTGCTTGGCCCTCTTCTCTTCACCATCTACATGCTCCCCCTTGGTCAAATCAACCGCCAACACGGTCTCAATTTTCATTCCTACGCCCATGACCCCCAAATCCATATCATCACTGACCCATCCACTCAGCCCCCTCCCCTCTCACAAGTCAATTTCCCCCGCAACATTAAACCTGGATGTCTAGTAACCTCTTCAAACTCAACAGCAACAAGACCGAGCTCATGGTTGTGGCCCCTGAAGAAGTACTCTGGAAGCTTGGAGATCTCTTCCTAGTTCTTGATGGCTGCACCATCCACCCCCTCCCCTGAAGCCCGCAACCTGGGTGTTATTCTGGACTCCACCCTGTCTTTCAACTCCCACATCCGGTCCATTACAATGTCCCCCTTCTTCTACATAAAAAACATATCAACAATACGGCCCTCACCCCCGACCCGGTGGCAGAAACCCTTATTCAAGCATTCATCACCTCCCTGGACTACTGCAATAGAGTCTTCTCTTAAGTCCCACATTCCCTAACCTTAACCTTAGAATAAAACTAGTGGGTATGAAGTGAAGGCACGCCAATGTCTGCATCTGTTTCTGTTTCAGGGTCCAGCAGCAGAGACCAGACTCTCCCAGCTGTCTGTCCTTCAAGAGCGACTGGTCGATGGACGACACCATGAACTTTAAAGGAACCTCCATCTGCAGATCAGAAGTAAGCTGTAACTCACAGTAAGAGTCCGGTTATGATAGAATAAACCAGTCGGTATGAAGTCTTGTCCAAATATTTTTCAGCAGTTTTCTTCCAGCATGTTTTACGGCCTGATAAATAGGACAAATAATCAGGAGAGTGAGAGCGGTATAATAACCTCCTTTAGCTAAGGAAACACTGGACCTTCCTTAATGAAAGGAAAGGAGAAAATGCAGTCCCACAATGCCTTGTGTGGTGCAAATTAACCAAGACAAACAAATAATTATAAAATGGTGAGGAAACCTTTCCGTTATACTGAAATGAAGATTCTTGAAATAAGAGTTTATTCTTGCAAGAAGGTAAAACGTTACAGAGTGTCAAGCAGTCTGCAGCGAAGTACAAAAGTCAGGAGATTTGCAAAGGGTCTTATATTCACAAAATCAGACCCAAAAGGAAGAAGGGGAGTGGTCAAGATGTCCAGGAAACATCTGCTTGCTGCATGGAGAGCCATAATGTCTACATTCCTCAGAGGTTAAAGGTCATCAACCTTTCACAATAGATAGAGGTTATCTTAACTGCTGACTCTGAGTCATTTTCTAAGAAATAGCTTATCAAGAAGAACATAATGGTGAATTTTGAATGATCAAATAAATGTTCCATTACATTCCACCCTTTTGATCATATTTTTTAAAATATGCTTTCAAACAGTAGCTGGTATATATGAGCAAACTAATCTGCATGAAATAAAACCAAACTAAACAAAAGGTATTTACGCAAATGTTGCATCTGTTTCTGTTTCAGGGTCCAGCAGCAGAGACCAGACTCTCCCAGCTGTCTGTCCTTCAAGAGCGACTGGTCGATGGACGACACCATGAACTTTAAAGGAAGACCTCCATCTGCAGATCAGAAGTAAGCTGTAACTCACAGTAAGAGTCCGGTTATGATAGAATAAAACCAGTCGGTATGAAGTCTTGTCCAAAATATTTTTCAGCAGTTTTCTTCCAGCATGTTTTACGGCCTGATAAATAGGACAAATAATCAGGAGAGTGAGAGCGGTATAATAACCTCCTTTAGCTAAGGAAACACTGGACCTTCCTTAATGAAAGGAAAGGAGAAAATGCAGTCCCACAATGCCTTGTGTGGTGCAAATTAACCAAGACAAACAAATAATTATAAAATGGTGAGGAAACCTTTCCGTTATACTGAAATGAAGATTCTTGAAATAAGAGTTTATTCTTGCAAGAAGGTAAAACGTTACAGAGTGTCAAGCAGTCTGCAGCGAAGTACAAAAGTCAGGAGATTTGCAAAGGGTCTTATATTCACAAAATCAGACCCAAAAGGAAGAAGGGGAGTGGTCAAGATGTCCAGGAAACATCTGCTTGCTGCATGGAGAGCCATAATGTCTACATTCCTCAGAGGTTAAAGGTCATCAACCTTTCACAATAGATAGAGGTTATCTTAACTGCTGACTCTGAGTCATTTTCTAAGAAATAGCTTATCAAGAAGAACATAATGGTGAATTTTGAATGATCAAATAAAATGTTCCATTACATTCCACCCTTTTGATCATATTTTTTAAAATATGCTTTCAAACAGTAGCTGGTATATATGAGCAAACTAATCTGCATGAAATAAAACCAAACTAAACAAAAGGTATTTACGCAAATGTTGCATCTGTTTCTGTTTCAGGGTCCAGCAGCAGAGACCAGACTCTCCCAGCTGTCTGTCCTTCAAGAGCGACTGGTCGATGGACGACACCATGAACTTTAAAGGAAGACCTCCATCTGCTGATCAGAAGTAAGCTGTAACTCATAATAAGAGTCCGGTTATGATAGAATAAAACCAGTTTGTATAAAGTCTTGTCCGACCCCTCCTCTTGTCCAAAGTGTTTAGTTGTGAACGTCCACACTGGGAGGGGCAGTGAAACTCCATCTGAAAACTCAGGCTGTTCAGAAGCTGTTCCACCATCTCACAAACACTTCTGATGGAGGAGACTGAGGCTGCGTTTCACTTCTCTTATTTTTCATTTCCTCGCTCCTCGGTCTCGGTCTCGGTCTCACCGGAAGTTGATTTGTCTTGAGTAGCGTCCCAATGGCCTTATTTTTGCCTGAGGACCGAGGACCGAGGAGCGAGGACCGAGGATCGAGGAGCGAGGAGCGATAATGGAGGAGCTATAATCGAGGAACCACCAGACCATCCTTCGATGAAATCCTCAGAGACTCGCCCCGCCCCCTTACTGTCTATCGCTCACTGATTGGACGATGCAGCGCATGCACTGATCTGATGCTTCTTGACATGAGAGCAGAGTTTCCCAGCGGAGTGAAGAAAACACATGAAACTCACGGGACTCACTCCTCAGTTCATATTGTGTTTTGTTTAAATGAATGCATCATTCAGTTACAAATATGTGATATATCTGAACAACTAAGTGGACAAAAATCATTTTATTCATTCATTGGAAACATTTTCGTGATCGCTTTTTTCGTTTTACATTTTCATTTATTGTCATTTCCATTCAGTCATCATTAAGTGCTATTTAACATGTTAATTTGCTACATATCCACACAAACAGACAAAGTGTGCAATCCAATGAATGTTAATCTAACTGGGTTTTGATAGATAACATATCTCTTTTTCTTCTCTGAATTATTTTATTTCTATTGTGCACTCTAATCAATATTAATCTAACTATTGTTCGTTTATACATTTTAAGAATGGCGTTTATCTTTTTTGAGAATGAGTTCTTATTTTATTTAATGTATTTGGGTCTACAACAGATGATACAAATGTTTGTGTCAGTAAATGTGTACTAACAGAGGCGGGGTGTTTGTGAAAATAACGGGGACAGAGCTGCTGTCAGACGATCAGCTGTTCGGCGTCATCACAAACGGACGTCGCTTCACGTGACGCTCCGGAGGAAAGGACGTCCCATTTCTCTTAAAACTCATTTCCCTGCTTCTCGTGGTTTCCTTGCGTCTCTCCATGCTTCCCTGGTGGGAGGGACTAGTCGCAGGGAGATGACGCAAGTGAGGGACGCAAGGATTCCATTTAGCCGAAGTGAAACGCAGCCTGAGCCTTCATCAAAGTCACAACCAGCTCTACTGCCAGGTGAACCCTGACCCCTGCTATGGTGCTGGAGGTGGAGCTGGGGGGGTAACGGGGGCTGGTGTAAGAACTGTCCCTAGGTCTTTCCTTTTCCTGATGAACAGCTGTTAGCCAGCTGCAGAGTCCAGTATCTATCCACACAGCCACGTTTCAGGAAGACCAGAATGAAGGATGGACAGAATCCTCTGGTCTTCAACAGTAGCTGGAAATAAATATTCCTGTAGTGCAAAGTTCCCGCTGACGCACAGGACCACCAGCCTGTTCCCCTGTCCTCCTTCACCCTGAGTGTGTCTCTGTGTGGACAGACATAATGTGAGCTAATGCTTCATGATTCCTCCACAGAGGGGACCAGGAGAGCTCGGAGGTTCCCGGTGGTCAGTCTGCCCAGCAGCATCAGACACAGCTGGACTCCATATTTACGGTGAGTACATGTACTACAGATACTTGACCTCTCTTCTGTTCACAGTCATCTCCATGCTGCACTTTTAGAGAGTCAGTCTGTCCGGATCTGATGTTTGGATCCATGGTTTATAGTTTGTGTTTCATGTGATGTTCCAGCTGCTGGAGGACCACATCGTCACCTTTGTGAAGAGCGAGCTGAAGAAGATCCAGAAGGCTCTGAGTTCAGATTACCCAGAAGGCTTAGAGAGTCAGAGTGATGAGGAGGTGTTGGAGGCTGAGGATGAAGAGCAGAGGAGGAGCAGAGAGGCATTCTGAACATCACACTGCACTTCCTGAGGAGCATGAAGCAGGAGGAGCTGGCTGACCGTCTGCAGCAGTAAGAGGGTTTCTATAAAGATTTAACACTCTGGATAAATGTCTCATCTGCTGATGTCTCAAGAGACCAACATATATCCATATTTTATTCAGAGAACCAGAGTTACAGTGTGACCACATGATCTTTTGTTGTGTGTTCTTTCAGAAATTCTGCTGAGTGTCAGCGTAAACTTAAATCCACCCTGAAGGAGAGGTTCCAGTGTGTGTTTGAGGGCATTGCTAAAGCAGGAAACCCAACCCTTCTGAACCAGATCTACACAGAGCTCTACATCACAGAGGGGGGTCTGCAGAGGTCAATGAGAACATGAGGTCAGACAGATTGAAACAGCATCCAGGAAACCAGACAGACCAGAAACAACCATCAGACAAGAAGACCTCTTTAAAGCCTCACCTGGAAGAGATGCACCAATCAGAGCAGTGATGACAAAGGGCGTGGCTGGCATTGGGAAAACAGTCTTAACACAGAAGTTCACTCTGGACTGGGCTGAAGGCAAAGCCAACCAGGACATCCAGTTCATATTTCCATTCACCTTCAGAGAGCTGAATGTGGTGAGAGAGAACAAGTACAGCTTGGTGGAACTTGTTCATCACTTCTTCTCTGAAACCAGAGACGCAGGAATCTGCAGGTTTGATCAGTTCCCGGTTGTGTTCATCTTTGACGGTCTGGATGAGTGTCGACTTCCTCTGGACTTCCACAACACTGAGATCCTGACTGATGTCACAGAGTCCACCTCAGTGGATGTGCTGCTGACAAACCTCATCAGGGGGAAGCTGCTTCCCTCTGCTCGCCTCTGGATAACCACACGACCTGCAGCAGCCAATCAGATCCCTCCTGAGTGTGTGGACATGGTGACAGAGGTCCGAGGGTTCACTGACCCACAGAAGGAGGAGTACTTCAGGAAGAGATTCAGAGATCAGGAGCAGGCCGGCACCATCATCTCCCACATCAAGACCTCACGAAGCCTCCACATCATGTGCCACATCCCAGTCTTCTGCTGGATCTCTGCTTCAGTTCTGGAGGAGGTGTTGAAAACCAGAGAGGGAGGAGAGCTGCCCAAGACCCTGACTGAGATGTACATCCACTTCCTGGTGGTTCAGTCCAAAGTGAAGAACGTCAAGTATGATGGAGGAGCTGAGACAGATCCACACTGGAGTCCAGAGAGCAGGAAGATGATGGAGTCTCTGGGGAAACTGGCTTTTGAGCAGCTGCAGAAAGGCAACCTGATCTTCTATGAGTCCGACCTGACAGAGTGTGGCATCGATATCAGAGCAGCCTCAGTGTACTCAGGAGTGTTCACACAGGTCTTTAGAGAGGAGAGAGGACTGTACCAGGACAAGGTGTTCTGCTTCGTCCATCTGAGCGTTCAGGAGTTTCTGGCTGCTCTTCATGTCCATCTGACCTTCATCAACTCGGAGTCAACCTGCTGTCAGAAGAACCAACAACCTCCCAGAAGTCTGAAGTCAAACCTGAACTAACACATCTCTACCAGAGTGCTGTGGACCAGGCCTTACAGAGTCCAAACGGACACCTGGACTTGTTCCTGCGCTTCCTCCTGGGTCTTTCACTGCAGACCAATCAGAAACTCCTACGAGGCCTGCTGACACAGACAGGAAGTGGCTCAGAGATCAACCAGGAAACAGTCCAGTACATCAAGAAGAAGATAGAAGAGGATCTGTCTGCAGAGAGAAGCATCAACCTGTTCCACTGTCTGAATGAACTGAATGATCGTTCTCTAGTGTGGCAGATCCAACAGTCCCTGAGTTCAGGACGTCTCTCCACAGATAAACTGTCTCCTGCTCAGTGGTCAGCTCTGGTCTTCATCTTACTGTCATCAGGAAAATATCTGGACGTGTTGGACCTGAAGCAATACTCTGCTTCAGAGGAGGCTCTTCTGAGGCTGCTGCCAGTGGTCAAAGCCTCCAACAAAGCTCTGTAAGTACAGAGATCATTTGATTTAGAGAATCAGTTATTAATACACTGCTGTCTTCTGAATAACTGTTGTCCTCATCGTCTCTTCAGGCTGAGTGGCTGTGACCTGTCAGAGAGAAGCTGTGAAGCTCTGTCCTCAGTCCTCAGCTCCCAGTCCTCTAGTCTGAGAGATCTGGACCTGAGTAACAACGACCTGCAGGATTCAGGAGTGAAGCTGCTGTCTGCTGGACTGAAGAGTCCACACTGTGAACTGAAGACTCTCAGGTCAGAGCACAGTACAGTTTGACTCAGCCATGCTGTGTGGTGTGGGAATACCATCATCAAAAACATAATTCAAGAGAAACGCAATTCACAATTTATTGGCACAAACTTCTTTAAAGTTAAAAAAACATCCCCCCTTGTGTACCACACACAGACAAATATACAAAGGGCTGGGCCCCTCACTAGAGGTGAGGTATATTGCCTCAAAGATCAATCAAATGTAGCTAAATGATTCTTGATACTTGAATATGCTTTATGAAAAACACAGCCTATATCCCGCTCCCGAGAGGGTTTACTTTACTTTGTTGGCGGCTCATCCTTTAACCCTTTGGAGTCCTGGGCTAATTTGGCCGTTTTCGCATACTTTTGATTTGTCTTACTAAACCCCATTAAGAAATGTTTGGCATGTCAATGTTTGGTATCTTTTTTTAAGGACAACCTCACCTATATAACCTGATAGTTATTTATTTCATTTTGAGATACTATATGAAAATTTTGGACCCAAAATCACAAAAAAATTTAAAAACGGATTTTGAAAATGATATTATTTTTTATATAGGTAACACAAACATGCACAACGAAACCATTTGAAAGGGAAATATATACATGGATGTCACTATGATAATGTGAAAGTTTGATTGAGGTAGCATGAACCTATATACACATTTTATGAACAAATAACAGGTGTATCCATAGGCGTTTTTTCCTAATTTCTCAAGTTCTGTCAACAGTGACACAGTAGGCACAACAAAACATTTAAAAGCTTAAATAATGTACATTGGATTTCATTCTGATAAGGCAAAAGTGTTATTATAAATATAATACAAATATATATATATACACATTATGTACAAAAATCAGTTTTTTCTGTCTTTATCTGTGCCACGCTTCAAAGCAGTTTCTGTCAACAGAGGGCAACATCACAGGCTCCTCCTCCTCCTCCATGTCAAAAAACAAGCTTATAGCTTGACTCACGTTCAGAGTTCTCTTCATCATACCCTCCAGGGGCGTCGCCTGGACCTGAAAACATTCGGGGCTTAGCCCACAGTGGCGGCGGCGGCACTACAGTGGCATTTTTTACTGCAACACTCCCCACACGCACACACACAGTACACCCGCGACTGTTACAATGAAGGCTCGATAATCAGCTCACGGCATATAGGCAGGGGTAAAGTGGTATTTTTTATGAGTGGGGGCTCACCTCCTCGAGGGGGGTCCGGGGGGATGCTCCCCGGGGAAGATTTTTTTTTAAATATTGAAGTTAGATGCATCAATCTGGTGCACTTTGAGAGCAAAATGAAGAGATCTATGGATACCTCTCTCAACACCCATATGAAGCAGAACTGTAAACAGATGTACTTTTTCTTTATGGATATTTTACTAATCACTCCCCTTTTAAACTCTATTCTTGTTTTACTGCATATAGTATTTCATAACTGTTTTTCCTTTATTCTCTTATTTTTTTATAACTATAATGATCATATGAAGGTGTGCCGCGGAAATAATCTTTTGAATAATTTGTGACCAAACCGTTTGAGACCCACTGAGATAACTTAGACTAAAGTTATGTATCTAAACACTCAGAGAGTCCTTTAGCTCACCTGAGTCTCTCAGTCTGAGAGGAGAGGACTCTCCTCCAGCTTCTTGTGGAACAAACGGCTCCATATGTCCGTTAGTGCAGCTAGCTAACCAGATGCTAACAACACGGTCCATGTGGTCCCTCCCTCCCCCTCTCTCCCCCTCTCTCCCTCTCTCCCCCCTCTCTCTCTCTCACATGCGCTATTGCCACACACACACACAGAGCCGCTTGAATGACACAAGCACACGTTTATTTCCATGCAACTCTCTGATTGGTCTGGTGTCATGCCTCTGTTGCATTCAATGAACACGGGAAATTACAGTGCTACCGTCCTCTCTTGTGTCATGATGAGGTTCACATAAAGCACGGTTAATGTATTATATTATTGAGGGAGAATTGTCCGGGGCTACAGAAAAAACATTCGGGGCTAAAGCCCCGGATGCCCAGGCCAGGCGACGCCACTGATACCCTCCCTGGTAAATACATCCTGTTGAGCAGGATCTACAGTTTCCAGTATTTTCCGTTTCGTAAAATGATAAAATACGGCGAAGATATTAAAATATGTGCTTCCATTTTTCATACTTTTGAAATATATTTATATTAACTTTATATAATCGTATCTCCGTGTTTACTGGGTCTTTTTGCATGAAACAAAGACTGGCATATAGTTTCAAGCCAGTACTTTCGACAGAAACACACGGCAATGTTGTCCGGACTGTTGTTTTTATGCGGCACCGGCTTGAACAGGTCATGTGATCTGATCACGCCGGCGTGACGGTCGACTCCAAAGGGTTAACACAGAAGGATTGATTATAATAAGGAGAAATAGGAAGGGTTTGTTATGCAAATAAGTTATTGGGCTGGGCTTTTTTTTACAAACTAACATTTGTTAGAAAATGTTTTCAACTTTAATTGACTGAATTTATTAGAAAATTGGGCTTATCAACACATGAATACTTCTGTTTGATATATATATATGTTTACATTTAAGAAGTACAATATAAGAAAAGTACAAGTTTCTCTCTAGTCTTTCTTCACATTATTCTCTATTCCTTTGTGTTATGATCTTTTCATATCAATAAGACCCTTACCATGGCTGTCCATTTGAACTGTGAAGCAGTGACTGGAGTTTTAGGTGAAGAGATGACCCAGAGGTGATGCAGTAATATGCCCCCCCCCCCCCCCCCCTCTTCCAGTCCTGGGCCCTCAGATGATCTGACGGCTTGTTTGTGTGTCTGCAGGCTGTCAGGCTGTCTGATCACAGAGGAAGGCTGTGATGCTCTGGCCTCAGCTTTAAACCCCTCCCATCTGAGAGAGCTGGACCTGAGCTACAATCATCCAGGAGACTCAGGGGGGAGGCTGCTGTCTGCTGGACTGGACACGCTCAGGTATGGAGAGGCACTCAGTCTGATAGAGGAGGTAAAACTGGCTCCTATGACCTGAAACAACCAGAGCTGATAGACCCTGACTCTTCACACTGTCTGCCGTCAGCTGTAAGCATCAAACACAAATGTTCAACTTAGAGAAACCCCCCTCAGTGGGTCAATGTTCATCGTGGAACGACCACCAGAAACAGAGTGTTTTTTTTTTTATGTTCACACAGATTTAGCAGAGGAAGTGACATCATGAATAAATAAACTGATTCATTTCCAGATGTTTTATTCTGAGTCCTAGCAAACGGCCAATCAGAAGAACCTCCCCTGGAATGAAAATAATGATTTATTAGTTTCAGTGTTGGGAGTAACGTGTTACAGTAATCAGATTACATTTGTCTGTAACGCAGTAGTGTAACGCGTTACTGTTGGTTCAGCAGTAATTACATTAGATAAGATAAGATAGTACTTTATTGATACTGAGCACAACATAATGTCATTACCTGCGTTATGTTAAGGTCTTCAACTTTCTGCATAACGGGAGGACAGAAAAATAAATCAAACGTCCTTTTTCTCTCGCGCTACACTCGCGAGATGGCAGAGTCTCATAGCAGAGATAAACAGGCACAGCAAAACATTGTGGAGGACATGTTTCCCGTTTCATTACATCCATGGTTTCCACGGTGGAATCACCATCTTTCTAAAAACATATTGAGCCAGAAATACGTAACAGGCGGGCGCCAGGTATCAAATCTGAGTGTGAATCTCTGGATTTTTGAGACTCCCCTGACGCCGCTAGATTCACACATACATTTTTTTAAGAGGCGAGTGTCTTCGGCCAATCAGATGTCTGCTTCATTTTAAGCCAATTACATGCGTGTGTCCCCTCGAGGGTGTGTTTAATGCGTTTGCAACGTAGCGTAACATCTACGTGGTTTGCGGAGTCTGGGGCCCCTCAAATGCAGAGATTCACACAGAAAGCGTTTTTTATATACATTTTCTGATGTAACTATTTGTGAGTGGATCAGAAATATATTTGTGAAACTTTTTTACATTTATAAAATGATATGTTTTTGTGTGTGCATTAAAAAATGTGTGTGGATACATTTATATATAAATCCGGAATAACATCTGTGTATCCTTCTGTGTGCATTTCTGTATTTGTGAGACTGATCTGACCCCATAGCCATCAGACAGGAACACTTTAGCAAACTACCTGGAGCAGAGTTATGATGGAACCTGAGCTAAAGAAAACATGATGTTCAAACAAAGAGCAGAAACTGAGACAAAACATCAAAACAAACTGAAAAGTATTAAATATGAAGCGCACAGTGAACCAAAGAGAAACCCATATTTCCTGATGCTCACAAACGCTGCACACAGGAAGCATGCCCCCACCTGATCAACACCTGGAGAGGAGATCATAGACATCACAAAAGAGACACCTCAGTGTTTGTAGATGTTTCTGGAGGCAGACTGAGGTGGACATATCAGACCATTTAAAGACTAACTGACCCCCCCTCTGCTTTCAGCCTGGAGCCTGCTGGAGTCCGGTTCTTGAGGCCAGGTCTCAGGAAGTGTAAGTGTGTTTTTAATCATGAACATCTTCACACTGGGACATCACAGGTACTTTAATAACCTTTAATACCTGCTGTGTCTCTCATCAGATTCCTGTGGACTCACACTGGACTCAAACACAGAACAGAAACCTCCAACTGTCTGACAACAACAGGAAGGTGACGTGTGAGAGAGGAGCAGAAATATCCTGATCATCCAGAGAGGTTTGACCTGGCCTCAGCTGATGTGCAGAGAAGCTCTGACTGGTCGCTGTTACTGGGAGGTCGAGTGGAGAGGAGGGGTTCTATATCAGTGACTTACAGAGGAATCAGGAGGAGAGGAGCAGAGAGGACTGTTGGTTTGGAGGGAATGATCAGTCCTGGAGTCTGAGCTGCTCTGATGGAGGTTACACTGTCTTTCACAATAACAGAGACATCTCCATCTTCATCCTCCTCTTCCTCCTCCTCTGGTAGAGTAGCAGTGTATCTGGATCATCCTGCTGGCTCTCTCTCCTTCTACAGAGTCTCCTCTGACACACTGATCCACATCCACACCTTCAGAGCCACATTCACTGAACCTCTCTATGCTGGGTTTGGGTTCTGGTCCCTGGTTCCTCAGTGTCTCTGTGTTCTCTGCAGGAGTGACCCCCCCCCCCCCCAAAAAAGAGAGGGGCTGATCATAAAAGTGTAAAACAAAGATTTCTGAGACTTTCTGAAAAAAGTCAGAATTCTGAGATTTTAAGAAAAAGCTCAAAACAAAAGTCAGTCTTTGCAAAGATGAAACTCAGAAAGAGGTTGAATAACAACAGGAAGTCCATTCTGATTTATTTCCACACGGAGGCTTTTATTCTGAAACTGCAGGAAAATGTACATTTATCCCAAAGTCTTCCCACCATCTGTAGTTTGTGAACACGTGACATCACTTCAGTTTGAATGGCAGCAGTAAAGGGTTACTGAGGCTCGTTAAGAACAGGTCATAGTGACGAGTTCAATCACTTCTGCAGAATATAATATATGATGTCTACAAACTAACATATAATAACGTCTGAAGTGCAAACGTGAACATAAAGTGCAAACCACAGCGTGCATGCATTTGAGCTCAATGACCGGCTTCCCTGTGAATATTTAAAATATAACGTGGCCCTACACAGCAGAGTCTGAGCGGCACAGTGTGCAGCTTTTATTTTAATGCTGGCTTTTTACTCTCATGCAAACATGGTCATTACTTTTTAAGAAGGGTCAGATTCGATGAGCCTTATTTGCATTTAGGAAACTAATCTTCCCTAAACAGCACGATGATGTTTGAATGAACACGGCTGCTTCGGGGTGAATGTAAACCTCTGATCTGGGTTAGATGGGTTTATTAACAGACCAATCACATGATGATTGTCTCATCATTAACACTCATGTGCTTTCAATGTAAGCGCTGATCTAATGAATAAAGTCTGTGTTTTGAGTCGGACTCGTGGCCTGTCTTTGTCTCAGTTTGATGGTTTATTTATATATACTTTTAATTTCTATGAACAATACCTTGTCTTTTATGCTGCTGCAACGCAAACATTTCCCAAATTGGGATCAATAAAGTATTTTTATCTTATCTTATCTTATCTTATCTTATCTTAACGTGAGGGAGAATCCTCTTGTTTGGTCTGAAGGTGAGTCTAATCAGACGCCGCTGCCCCCCCCCCCGGCCGCAGCAGGAACCCCCCCGCGGTGCGAAGCTCCTCCAGATCCAGGTTGGACAGGAAGCTCCTCTGAAGCTCCGCCTCCACCGTGCACCCTCCCGGGCCGCTGCACCCTGCCAGCAGCACCACGGCCGACTGACACAGCAGCCAATCAGAGAGCTTCCTCAGGTCGGATAGAGCCCGCCCCCCCCACAGGCTCAGGTGAAGCATGTTAGCAGCGACACGAGCGCTGGGCCGCTGCAGAAGAGTAAAAAAACAGGTGGTTAATGAACAACCTGTTTTAATATCTGTTGGGAAAATACTGAATGTACTCTTCCAACATGAGTAACATGATAACAAAGGTATCCCAACTGTAGCTGTGAACATGACAGGATGTATGATTACCTAGAAGAGCAGCAGGACTGTTTGAGGCATAGATAGCTATGTGATTAACATGATGATTCAGCCTCTATGGAGATAGACATATGACAAGCATGCTCATTTCTGACGTGGAGCTAATCTGAAGTAACATTGAATACTGCTTTCTATTCCATCTTGTGACTGTGTAACTCCCTCTCTTGGATCAGCATGTGAAGGACACTGTTCAGGAACTAGTTGATGCTCTGTATGTGATGACTACTTCCATTCTGGAGAGGATCACAAATACATGGATCCTGAGATTGAAGCTCAAGCCGGGGACCAGGATTATTAACATTTTGAAGTATTCAGAAAAGTCAGAATTTTGAGATTTTTGAGAAAAAGTCAGAATTTTGAGATTTTTGAGAAAAAGTCAGATTTTTGAGATTTTGAGAAAAGTCAGAATTTTGAGATTTTTGAGAAAAGTCAGATTTTTGAGAAAAAGTCAGAATTTTGAGATTTTGAGAAAAAGTCAGAATTTTTTGATTTTTTGAAAGACACCAACATTATGAGAAAAAGTCAGAATTTGTAAAAAAAGTCTGAATGTTTTGAAAAAGTCAGAATTTTGTGAAAGTCAGAATTTTGTGATTTTCATGAGGAAAAAATATTTTGACAAAAATAATTTTGAGATTTCATGAAAAAAGTCTGAATTTTGAGAAAAAGTCTGAATTTGAGAAAAAGTCCGAATTTTGAGAAAAAGTCCGAATTTTGAGAAAAAGTCCGAATTTTGAGAAAAAGTCCGAATTTTGAGAAAAAGTTCCAATTTTGAAAAGTCCCAATTTTGCTATGTGATTAACATGATGATTTTATGGAGATAGCCATATGACAAGCATGATCATTTCTGACGTGGAGCTAATCTGAAGTAAACATGAATACTGCTTTCTATTCCTCCATCTTGTGACTGTGTAACTCCCTCTCTGGATATCAGCATGTGAAGGACACTGTTCAGGAACTAGTTGATGCTCTGTATGTGATGACTACTTCCATTCTGGAGAGGATCACAGATACATGGATCCTGAGATTGAAGCTCAAGCCGGAGACCAGGGAGAGTTTTAGAATTCTCCTGATGAGATCTATTTTTTTTGTATTATTATTTTTTTAAAGCTACAGACCCAGAATCAGCACTTTAGTAACAGCTGGAATAGAGGGTTTGAGACTAGAATGATCTGTTTGGTAATTTGAGCAAAACACTTCATAAACATGTTTTTTATATTGTATATATCTGAGACCCATAATTCTGCCTAAAAGTAGTATGATAGGAGACCTTTAATATAATCTGTATATATCACCTTGCTGGGGCTCCTCCTGAGCAGCAACTGAATCACCAGCTGCACGTCAGCAGGTGCAGTGGGGGGGGGGAGGTGGCAGCTGCGTCTCCTCGTAGCTCCGGCTCTGCAGCCCCCCCGCTCCGTAGAAAGGGTTTTGCTCCCCGAAGATCTCGTAGGCGACGGCGCCGACCGCCCAGCCGTCCGCCTTCCTGTAGTCGATCACCGAGGCCGGCCGGGGAGGCACTGGACACCTGGGGGGGGGGGGGCAGAGAGCGGTTATAGACAACAGGGTCAGGTTCACTGTGTAACTCTGATTATAAGTCTTTATTATATTTCTGTATATTTATATTGTGGGTTATATATAGATATAGATATTTATTTAAAAGGTCTCCTATCATGCTAAATGCACTTTTGTATGTCTTTTCTACATAAATATGTGTCCCTGGTGTGTCCCCGGTGTGTCCCCGGTGTGTCCCGGTGTGTCCCCGGTGTGTCAGGAGATAAACCCCTCTCTCTTTTCCTCCGTACCCACATCTCTAAAAACGGGGGAACAACGGAGCTGATCCAGATTTGCTGCGTCATGACGTAACATCTGAAATGTGGGTGGGCTTTAGACCCACGGCAACATGTGGTAAACCCGCAAGAGAAAAAGCGTTTGAGCTCCATACGTTTCAGAAATAATCCTTGATATGGCGTTTCATCACGGCTGAGACCCATGAACGAGCCATGTTGTGTGCGTGTGCGAGCGAGAGAGAGAGAGCACGCACCGGTACCGGAGATTGTTGTTGTTAGCATCTGGTGCTAGCTAGTTACGCTAATGGATATAAGGAGCTTTTTCAACAACAAGGTGGAAGAGAACTCTCGCCTGTCAGACTGAGAGGCTCAGATAACCTCAGCTCAGTGAGCTAAAGCAGGGGTTCCCAACCCCCGGTCCGCGGACCGGTACCGGGCAGTGGAGGTGTTACTGCCGGGCCGCGAAATAGCTGTGAGTTTATCGTAATATTTGTAGAATTATAAATATATAAAAATATTTTATCATAATATAATTTTCGCACCTATGCCACCAGTCATATTATTTCATCCAGTAGCTAGTTAATCTTTCACCAGAAAACCGTTGAAAATGGCTTTTATGATGTTCCGAGGGATTCGGCGGCTCAGCCTCTTGTGCGCACGAGCATGTTACCGGTGCGCCAAGTAGGAAGAGGAGCGCACAGGAGACAACCGTTTGATTGCAGACTGTTATGTTTATGTGGGGAAATGGTGGTGCATACATTATTTGAGATATATTTAAAACTCGGTCTTCATTTTAAGGACATGTCGGCCAGGGGTGTAGAGCTATTTGTTTAAGCACCGGATTGGCAAAACAGGAGAGTAAACCAGTCTGCCTTGATCTATGAATTAATGTCCGGGACTCTCACGGTATCTGCTGCCCAGCTGCTTTATAGAAGGAAACCCTCCTTCACTTCATGAAATGGCTGCAGCATCAGGAGGCAGCGGGACGTATACTCGGTAAAGAGCTGTGCCTTTTTACGCACCGCCTTCACTGTGTTTAACTTAATCAGAACAGTTTAAGAATGACTGCAGGCTGCTACGTGTTAACCACACACACCTCTACACACACACACACCTCTACACACACACACATCTACACACATCGAACTGCCCGATTACTCCCCCTTTTATTAGTTTTATGAAGGAGATGTACAGTCAGTCACCACGCATGATGTGTGTGTATGTGCTCTGCTCAGCTCAGCTCTGAGTGTTCGGTGTGTTTGTGTCTGTCCGACACCGGCATATATGCGGCTGTTCCCAAAATAAATGAGTTTAATCTTAATCTCGATGTAGTGCTAAATGCTGTCTGAGTGCACCGGAACGAACGACACTATCATAATATCTTCTGAAAACAAATGCCAGTGACGCACGCACACGCGCGCACGCACGCGCACACGCACACACGCACACACACACACCACGCACACACACACACACACACGCACGCACGCACACGCACGCACACACACACACACACACACACACACACACACACACACACACACCACACACACACACCACACACACACACACACCACACCACACACACACACACACACACACACACCACACACACACACACACACCACCCTGGCGACCGGACCGCTCCTTCATAATGCGCCTTCTCCTCGTTTTCCCAGCATTCACTGGATTATCCGTAAATCATACAAACAAACCAAAACGTTGATTTATCTGTTTTCCGTTTTGGTTTAAAAACTGAATAACGTCGGTTTTTTGGTTTTCCGAAAAACAAAAAACAACACCGGTTCTTTTTTAAACTTTGTTAATATGTTTGGGTGCATATTGTTCTAGTATTTGTTCAGGCTGTTACATACAATTTGCCTCTGTTGCTACCTGCTGGTGGTGAGTAAATATTAAAATCAGTTAAAATTGACAACCGGTCCGCGATTTTTTTTAATGTATCTACCGGTCCTTGGCACAATAAAGGTTGGGAACCCCTGTTCTATGGGATTAAGGTCTAGAGACTGGCTAGGCCCTCCCTCACCTAAATGTGCTTCTTCTTTATCCCCTCCTGTGTTGCCTTGGTCGTATGCTCAGGGTCTGCTGGAAGACCCCTCCATGACCCATTACAGTCTCCTGGCTGAGGGAAGGAGGCTATCGGCCAAGATGTCACGGTACATGTCCCCGTCCATCCTCTCCTCAATGCAGGAAGTGGTCCTGTCCCCTTAGCAGAGAAACACCCCCAAATCAGAATGTCTGACGGATGGTGTTCTTGGGGTGATAGTCAGCATCTCTCTTCCTCCAAACGGGTTGAGTTGATGCCAAAGATTTCGATGTTGGTCTCGTCTGACCTCATCACCTTCTCCCAGGCCTTCTCTGAATCATTCAGATGTTTGTTGTCAAACTTCAGACGGGCCCTTCATGTTCTTCTTGAGCAGGGGGGGGGGGCCTTCAGGCACTGCAGGGTTTGATCCATTAAGGTGTCGTGTGTTACCAATAGTTTTCTAGGTGACTGTGGTCCCAGCTGCCTTGAGATCATTAACAAGTTCCTCCTGTGTAGTTCTGGCTGATCCCTCACCTTTCTCATGATCATCAATACCCCACGGGGCCAGATCTTTTGTGGAGCCCCAGACCGAGGGCCATTGATGCTCATTTTGTGTTTCTTCTGTTTCTGAATAATGGCACCAACAGTTGTCTCCTCCTCACCAAGTTGCTCTCTGATGGTCTTGTAGCCGATCCCAGTCTTTGCAGTCATCAGATAGTGCAGATCTCAGGGAGAATCTGGTCCCTGAGGTCCTTAGACAGCTCTTTGGTCTCGCCCATGGTGGAGAGGTTGGAATCTGAGTGATTGATTCTGTGGACAGGTGTCTTTGATACAGGTAACAAGTTGATATTAGGAGTACTTCATTAAAGGAAGAGGACTTATGTAACCGGTCTGTGGGAGCCAGAATCCTTGTTTGTTGCAAGGGGATCAAATACTTATTTCCCAAAGTAAAATACAAATACATTTTTATCTTTTATATAATGTCAATTTCTGGATTTTCTTTTGATATTCTGTCTCTCAATAGTCAAATAAAATTATAGACTGTTCATTTATTTGTAAGTGGCTGAACTTACAAAATCAGCAAGGGATCTCCTCTGTATATTCAGCAAAAGTGTTGGAATGGAAAAAGCCCCCCCAAACCACGATGCAGTGAAAACCCCTGAAGGTGAGGAGGTTAGAGGAAGCAGCGCCTGAGAGCAGCAGCGCCTGAGAGCAGCGGCGCCTGAGAGCAGCGGCGCCTGAGAGCAGCGGCGCCTGAGAGCAGCGGCGCCTGAGAGCAGCGGCGCCTGAGAGCAGCGGCGCCTGAGAGCAGCGGCGCCTGAGAGCAGCGGCGCCTGAGAGCAGCAGCGCCTGAGAGCGCCTGAGAGCAGCAGCGCTGAGAGCGCCTGAGAGCAGCAGCGCCTGAGAGCAGCGCCTGAGAGCAGCAGCGCCTGAGAGCAGCAGCGCCTGAGAGCAGCAGCGCCTGCAGTCTTTGCATCTTCAGATTCAGTAACTAAAGTTAAACAATCGAATATTACTGGATAAGGAAGAATTAGGAAATATAAATACTAGAAAGTATAGTGAATGTACCTCACAGTTGTACAGTACTTTTTCAATGATGTCCATGTTTTTTCACGGTGCTTTTCTGTCAGTTATGTTTTGTTGTGTTTGCGGAGCAGC
The DNA here is from genome assembly GCA_012861695.1 of Trematomus loennbergii. Taxonomy (NCBI): domain Eukaryota; kingdom Metazoa; phylum Chordata; class Actinopteri; order Perciformes; family Nototheniidae; genus Trematomus; species Trematomus loennbergii. Next base: position 211,184 of record JAAOOA010000566.1, on the reverse strand, counting down.
AGCAGAATAAAAACATACATTAAAAAAGGTGACATCAGTAGGATCATCAACTAACATATCTCCTTAAAGGAACAAGTATTGTAAAATGACCCATGTATCTCACGTATAACTAAAAAACATATCACGAGGACGCAAAACTTGGTAAAAATACAAAACTAATTCAAGTAATAGTCTTGTAAAATATGTAATATATATATATTTTAAATAGACCATTGTGCAAATTAAATACTTGTATAACCGTATTATGTATGAATACTTCTATTTTGGTGCGATTTTAAATGCACGACTTTTAGTAACGCTGTAGTATTAATAATAATATTTTAACCCTTGTGTTGTCGTCCTATCAACTGAGCAACTTCTGTTCATAAAGCATATAGTATAAATAATTACTCAGATCTGTGTAACACCTTTTGAGCTAACTTTATTCAGATTTAAAAGTTACTCTTCTTTTCTAAATGTACGGTCAATAAACCTCATTTACACAAATTCAAACCTCATTTCTGAGTTTAAAAAAAACACATGTTGATTCATTCTACCAAATTGACCCCAGATGCTTTACATTTGAGTCTCTCCTGCTGATGTTCAGGTGTATATCAGTATGTAGTGTCTCTACTTTAAAGAGTCCTCTCCTGCTGATGTTCAGGTGTATATCAGTATGTAGTGGTCTACTTTAAAGAGTCCTCTCCTGCTGATGTTCAGGTGTATATCAGTATGTAGTGTCTCTACTTTAAAGAGTCCTCTCCTGCTGATGTTCAGGTGTATATCAGTATGTAGTGTCTCTACTTTAAAGAGTCCTCTCCTGCTGATGTTCAGGTGTATATCAGTATGTAGTGTCTCTACTTTAAAGAGTCCTCTCCTGCTGATGTTCAGGTGTATATCAGTATGTAGTGTCTCTACTTTAAAGAGTCCTCTCCTGCTGATGTTCAGGTGTATATCAGTATGTAGTGTCTCTACTTTAAAGAGTCCTCTCCTGCTGATGTTCAGGTGTATATCAGTATGTAGTGTCTCTACTTTAAAGAGTCCTCTCCTGCTGATGTTCAGGTGTATATCAGTATGTAGTGTCTCTACTTTAAAGAGTCCTCTCCTGCTGATGTTCAGGTGTATATCAGTATGTAGTGTCTCTACTTTAAAGAGTCCTCTCCTGCTGATGTTCAGGTGTATATCAGTATGTAGTGTCTCTACTTTAAAGAGTCCTCTCCTGCTGATGTTCAGGTGTATATCAGTATGTAGTGTCTCTACTTTAAAGAGTCCTCTCCTGCTGATGTTCAGGTGTATATCAGTATGTAGTGTCTCTACTTTAAAGAGTCCTCTCCTGCTGATGTTCAGGTGTATATCAGTATGTAGTGTCTCTACTTTAAAGAGTCCTCTCCTGCTGATGTTCAGGTGTATATCAGTATGTAGTGTCTCTACTTTAAAGAGTCCTCTCCTGCTGATGTTCAGGTGTATATCAGTATGTAGTGTCTCTACTTTAAAGAGTCCTCTCCTGCTGATGTTCAGGTGTATATCAGTATATAGTTTATCTACTTTAAAGAGTCCTCTACCCTACACAAGACCCATAGTGAGCCCCGTAGATGTGGTCGAGTCCAATGAAGCAGCTGTTAGGTGTGAATGACCAGAGAGAACATGCTCAGTGTGAAATGAGACTCCATAATAGCCGCGTTCACTCCAAGTACTTTGCCGTACTCAGTGCCGTACTCAGTGCCGTACTCAGTGCCCCGGCACTTATTACCCCAGGGCATTTAGTACAGATCGCGTTCACACCGGAATAAATTCCCTGAGGGAAGATTACGCAAATGACCCGCTGACGTCACTTCGTCTTCTTCTGCTTTGGGTTTACTGGCAGGCCGCAAACAACTTCACGGCGTATACTGCCACCCGGAGTCCCCGGCCGGAAGTCCCCGGAGTTGGGGAAGGCTTCAGTAGAAGCTGCTGAAGCCTTCCGAGTAAATCGCCAGAACGCCGACACCTCCTCATCTCCACCGCTCCCATGTTTTCTTTTGTGTTGCCATAAGTTAGTCTCTCTGCGTTTGTGCGCTGGGCGAATGCTAATGCTAATAATGCTAATGCCAGGATAATAAAATGGCGGCTCTCCAAAACATTTCAGAGTTGTACGGGGCGTGGTTTGCAATTCGCCCAGCCAACCAGAACTGGGGCACTTTTTTCCCCCAGGAAAGTACGATCTCTCAGCAGGCACTAAAAATGGGGGTAAAAGTTCCCGGCACTAAGTTCTCTTTTTGGTGTGAACGCGACATAAGAGGTACTAACGGAACTAAACGCGAAAAGTACGGGGAAAAGTACTCCGGTGTGAACGCGGCTATTGATGTGTTTAATGTGAGGTCACACTTACAGTGGTGATCTGCAGACATCAACACAAGGTCAACATTAAACTCCTCATAACTTTAAGCATTATTGAGATTATGATTAATTCACATGGCTTTGGTAACATGATGCTTTTATTGAAGCTCTTTAAAAATGCATATACTTAAAGCTGGTTTACGATTACCCCATGTCTGTCCTCCTGAGTCCTACATTTTATTGTTTTTAATGTATTTTAATTAACTTTTTGTTGTATTTTAAAATTCTATATTTTCCTTTTATCATGTATTTTGTTATGTTTGTTAATAATGTAAAGCCCACTCAGAGACAATCATTTTTTTTTATATTGAATCTTATAAATAAACTTAGATTTGATTAAACTTTTCTCTGATCAGCTGTAGCTATGGCAACAGATGGCAGTTAGCCTACATTAGCTTCGATGCTAGCTAACATTAGCCACCAGTCAAAACACATGACCGTAATTACCTGAACGTTTTAAAACGTATTCATTAAAACATGTAAGGTGCTTTAAAAGTGATATAACGTAGTGAAAGGTCTTAACAAGTAGTAGCGCTGTTGCTGAGCTGAGGTATGTCGGTGTTTGGAAGTGAAGCATCACAGAAAGCACCGGGAGAAGGACCGGGGATTTCATCTCTGTTCATCCGGGAGAGGGAGCAGGCAGAGCGGCCAGCAGACAGAGCAAAGACCCCTGGTAGTGCGCCAGACGCTGATGCAAATCGTGGCCAAACGGTGGGACTACATTTAACATTTCACACACAATACACCCTGAAACTACACACTGCAGAGATTTAGACCTGAGATTAGGGAAGACCATTTCCACCACAGAAAAGAACATATCTACTCTGTAAATCATTTATATGATTTATATTCTCATTAATATGATTTATAATCTGATATGACTACTATCATTAATATAACTTAAAATGTAATTAATATGACTTACTATCTCACTTGAGTAAAAGTAGAAGGAATATAAATAAAATGTTCTGTAAGTGCTCTTATTTTGAAGTACTTCCTCTTTGCTTTTCAGTTAATTATTAAGTGAATAAATGTCCATCTTATCTTAACTTCACTTCGTGCTCGTCGGTCGTGTCGCACCTTCTTCTTCTTCTTCTTCTCTCTAAAGGTTTGTAACTCTTTGTGACTTTAGTGCTTTTAGAGACAACTCTGATTATCAATCACTGCTCAGAGAATAAGAACAACTCTTTAGTTTAACTTTAGAGACTCAGAGACAGACTTTAACTATCTTCCTGTTTTTACCTGAGATACACCTGTACACAAAAACTATTATTATTATCAATAATTACTCAGGGAATAACTCAGAGACCCTCTCTCTTTGTATATGTCCTTACTGCTTTAACAGTGTGTGTGTGTGTGTGTGTGTGTGTGTGTGTGTGTGTTGTGTGTGTGTGTGTGTGTGTGGTGTGTGTGTGTGTGTGTGTGTGTTGTGTGTGTTGTGTGTGTGTGTGTGTGTGTGTGTGTGTGTGTGTGTGTGTGTGTGTGTGTGTGTGTGTGTGTGTGTGTGTGGTTGTTACCTTTATACATACTGTCTACGGATGATCCTCGTCACATGAACAGCAAAGTTCAAGGTACAAGGTTCAAGGCTTTTATTGTCTTGTGTTATGACAATTACATTCTGAGGTCACATCAGGCTCCTCCAACAGAGCAACACAATACAACAGATGAAATAGTTAAAATAGTGCAAGTAAATAAAATAAAATAGAAAATAATAGAAGTTGTGAAGAATAGTCTATAGTAATTGGAATATTGATATAAGTTGCTAAATGAATGTTATGGATTTTTCAACAGTTCAGGTGTTTAACAGTCTTATTGCCTGTGGGATGAAGCTGTCTCTGAGTCTGGTGGTTTTAGTCTGCGGTACCGCCTGCCAGACGGCAGCAGAGAGGACAGTTTGTGGCTGGGTGATGGAGGTCTTTTATAATCCTGAGGGATTTCTTCCTGAGCCGCTGGGAGTAAAGGTCCTCCATGGATGGCAGCTCCGTCCTGGTGATGTGCTGTGCAGTTTTCACCACCCTCTGTAAAGCCTTACGGTTAAGGGTGGTACAGCTGCCGTACCAGGCCGTGATGCAGCCAGTCAGGATACTCTCTATGGTGCACCTGTAGAAGGTCAGGATGCTCTCTATGGTGCACCTGTAGAAGGTCAGGATGCTCTCTATGGAGCACCTGTAGAAGGTCAGGATGCTCTCTATGGTGCACCTGTAGAAGTTGCAGAGTATCCTGGTCCTCAGTGATGAGTCCATGTCAGGTCCTTAGTGATGAGTCCATGTCAGGTCCTCAGTGATGAGTCCATGTCAGGTCCTTAGTGATGAGTCCATGTCAGGTCCTCAGTGATGAGTCCATGTCAGGTCCTCAGTGTTGTGGACCCGAGGAACCTGAAGCTGCTGACTCTCTCCACCGTAGTCCCATTGATGGCGATGGGGGCGTGTCCCTCTCCCTGCTGCTTCCTGTAATCCACAATCAGCTCCTTTGTTTTGCTGATGTTGAGATGGAGGTTGTTATCCTGGCACCAAGATGTCAGGTTTTCGACCTCCTCTCTGTACGCCGTCTCGTCGTAGTCTGTGATCTGGCCGATGACGGTCGTGTCGTCAGCAAACCTCACGATGGTGTTGGAGCTGTGTGTGGCCACGCAGTCGTGAGTGAACAGGGAGTAGAGGAGAGGGCTGAGCACGCAGCCTTGAGGGGCACCGGTGTTGAGGATCAGGGTGGAGGATGTAATGTTTCCCACCCGCACTGCCTGGGGTCTGCCCGTCAGGAAGTTCAGGATCCAGTCACAGAGGGCGCTGTTGAGCCTGAGGTCTCTGAGCTTGATGGCCAGCTTGGAGAGCACAATGGTATTGAAAGCTGAACTGTAATCAATGAACAGCATTCTCACATATGTGTTCCTCTGGTCCAGGTGTGAGAGGGCAGTGTGGAGGGTGAGGGCTATGGCGTCGTCTGTGGACCTGTTTGCTCTGTAGGCAAACTGCAGGGGGTCCAGAGAGTCAGGGAGGGAGGAGGTGATGAAGGTTTTGACTAACCGCTCAAAGCACTTCATTATGATGGAGGTGAGTGCTACTGCGCGGTAGTCATTGAGACTGGTGGGTTTTGTCTTTTGGGGACAGGAACGATGGTGGAGTGTTTCAAACATGTGTATTTAAAGATAAACATTTCAAAAGAAAAAGGTAAAACATTGTAAATATAAAGAGGAATACATTAATAACACAAATCATTTTTTTATTTATTTATGTTAAATACTAAAATGGGGGTGGGTGACACATCCCACAGCCTCACTCACAGGCGAACTGTTTAATCAAATAAATTAAAATACAAAAATAAAACATTACAAACCAAAGTAAATAAAGATAAGAGTTGAAGAGCAGGAAATAAAAAAATATATGAATAAAAAAAAACTATTAAAATCCTATACAAAAATATATGAAGCGGAATTAATAAAATAAGAACATTTTAATGTGTGTGTGTGGTGTGTTTGTGTGTGTGTGGTGTGTGTTGTGTGGTGTGTTGTGTGTGTGTGTGTGTGTGTGTGTGTGTGTGGTGTGTGTGTGTGTTTGTTGTGTGTGTGTGTGTGTTGTGTGTGGTGTGTGGTGTTGTGTGTGTGTGTGTGTGTGTTTGTGTGTGTGTGTGTGGTGGTGTGTGTGTGTGTTGTGTGTGTGTGTGTGTGTGTGTGTGTGTGTGGTGTGTGTGTGTGTGTGTGTGTGTGTGTGTGTGTGTGTGTGTGTGTGTGTTGTGTGTGTGTGTGTGTGTGTGTGTGTGTGTGTGTGTGTGCAGTAACATTTTGCAGAATAGTTTAAAAATACAACTCTAGTTTTTAAATACTAAATGTGGAAATGTAAACATTAGTAATTAAAGAAAACACTAATGTTCCTCCCTCAGCCACCAGAGGGCGACACATCCCACAGCCTCACTCACAGGTCAACTGTTTAATAAAAAACGTTACAAACCAAAGTAGAGAGATACAAATATGTAGACATTTTGGAAATGCAATAAAAGATCAAATGTAAAAACATTTACATAATACATGTGGAAGAATAAAGATGAGTAAACACGTTTACAAAAAATAAAATTATGAATGTGGACATTTAAATAATAATACAATTAATAAATAGAGTCAACAGGAGTAGTGATGAAAAGAGCTCAAAATAAATGAAACAATTATAAAAATTACATAAATTGAAGAATATAAATACTATATAAATAATAATGAGAGAATGAAAATGATGCATAGATGAATAATAAGCAAACACATAACTATAAAAATATAAAATGAATAAATGGATTGATAAATAGGAATCAATAAAGCATTTGAAGCCATGTCTTACAGATTGCTTTGTTTTCATGCTTAGAAATAAACAGAGAGAAGGGATAGTGGAGATTGAGCCGGAAAACAAAATAGATAAATAAGAAATACATAAAAATCTAAAGCAAACAGGACAAGAAGTTAATGATCATGAAATAAAAACACTAGATCAGTAAACATGGAATAAAAAGATCCAACTCAAATCCATGAATGAGAGTGAAGAATAGAATGAAATGTAAGTAAATGTGACGCATTGTTACTCTCAGCCTGAACTTCAGGTGTTCACGTGCACAGATATGAACACTTCCTGCAGCTCTCAGTGACTGATGCTCTGTGTTTGTCTGCAGATGAAGGTCTAAAGCTCTCTGAGGATTCAGCTGCAGCTAACAAGCTAACAAGCTAACAGGATGCATTATTGCACTAGCTCTAACTGTGACTGGAACAAGAGGAATATTTCAGAAAGCTTTCAGAGTCCGGTAGAAGTGAAGAGTGATCCCCAAAGAAAGGCAAAGAGAAAGCACTTAGCATCAAAATATAGTGAAAGTAGCGACAGTGAAAGTAGTCATTGTGCAGATTGGTCCATTTCAGAATAATATATATGATATGTTTTATAATGATTGATCATGAAAGTGTTCTCAAAACTGGTAAAGGTGCAGCTAGTTTGAATGACTTTGTATACTGCAGGGTAGCTTGTGGATTTACTCCAGGTGGAACTAAAGTCTGATTTAACACTTGATTATATTTCACATCATTCATCCACATCTGTGAAGTAACTAAAGGGATTAAATACAAGTAGTGGAGGAAAAGTACACCATGTACCTCTGAACTGTAGTGGAGTAGAAGTACAAAGAAGTATAAAATGGAAATACTCAAGTAAAGTACAAGTACCTCAACATTATACTTTAGTACAGTACTTGAATACATGTACTTAGTTTACACAACTAAAGCTCAGCATGTACTGGTAACACTTAAACATCTGTGTGTTGAAGCCCAGAGCAGCAGACCTGGACCTGGACCTGGACCTGAACCTGGACCTGAGTCCCGCTGTGTTTCCTCAAAGAGTGACCGCTCAATGGAGCCTCAATCTGCTGACGGGGGGTAAGAATTTAAAACGGACTAAAAGCCATTTGAGTCAGTTGTTGTCTGTGTTGAAGCTTCTATGTAACCTTCAGGAAATCCTGGTTATTAGCGACGTCGGTGGGCGTTAAGTGAACTGCAGTTAGCATCCTGGGCATGAACTCAGTGACGTTATCCACTAAAGAGATGTTTTTACGTTAGCTTCACACTGCTGGCTGTAGGGCAGCTGAAGAGACGCGAGGCACTTTGTAGATAAACTTCACGTCTTTAGGATTTTCTCTGAAAATCTTCCCGAGTCCTTCACAAAGAGAGCAGTCCACCGGCTGATAGAGGACACTCAGAAAGTCTGGAAGGTTCATCTGTTCCGAAACACAGAGCGATTTATACCATGACATTGTAAAGAGTTACTTTAGAGTTAACATATTGACCAAGTGCTACCCAGGTGTCCCTGAGCAAGGCAGCGTTCCCTACACTGCTCCCCGGGCGCCGTACATATGGCAGCCCACTGCTCCTAACACTAGGATGGATCAAATGCAGAATGTACATTTCCCCTCTGTGGGACGATGAAGAGCTCCTTCTTCTTCTCTTGATGCATCTGTTTCTGTTTCAGGGTCCAGCAGCAGAGACCAGACTCTCCCAGCTGTCTGTCCCTAAAGAGCCACGCCTCCAAGGACGACTTCATGGACTTTAAAGGACGACCTCCATCTGCTGATCAGAAGTAAGCTGTAACTCATAGTAAGAGTCCGGTTATGATAGAATAAAACTAGTCGATATGAAGTCTTGTCCAGCGTATTTTTCAGCAGTTTTTCTCCAGCATGTTTTACGGCCTGATAAATGGAACAAATAATCAGGAGAGTGAGAGCGGTGTTTCCTCAGCGAGAACTTTAGTCAATTGCATTACCAAAAGTACAGCAAGTAGAAAACATGCAAAGCTTCTTTAGTAGAGTCCAAACACTTTTTCGTTTCACAGCATTTATCTAAGACTTCTTACTTTTCTCTAATATTACTGTCACCATCAGATAGCTTAAACAACATTAACATCGCACACAAGTCACTAAAGTGCATAAAATATAATTGTACAGATAGCAGAACACTCAATAATATGTGTTGATGTCCCAGTTTTAAAATGTCATTACGATCTGTTCACACATTAGCAACACAGAGCGTTATTACCATTACATTGTTAAATATAGTGACTTTAAGACATTTAACATATTCTTCATCAGTTTCCTCCAGCATGCCAATGTCTGCATCTGTTTCTGTTTCAGGGTCCAGCAGCAGAGACCAGACTCTCCCAGCTGTCTGTCCTTCAAGAGCGACCGGTCGAAGGGCTTTGGCATAGACTTTAAAGGACGACCTCCATCTGCTGATCAGAAGTAAGCTGTAACTCATAGTAAGAGTCCGGTTATGACCATTACATATTTAAATATAGGGAAGTCCCACAGACCCGCCGAAGGGGCCGAAATCACAACATCTGCAAGCAAATGTGTCTGAGGGCTTCTTAAGATGTAATAAACTATGAATGTTTTATGTCCATGTAACGGGAAGAAACTCAGCTAACTGATCTTTTTTTTTTTAAACCCACAATGCTAACGCTGAGCCTCTGAATTAGCAATGAGCGAAAAATGCTAACAGATTACTGCACAGAAACTCAGTCATAAAACCCTTATTATTTATCTTTTCTGCACATCCAACCCATCGATTCGCATCGTGAGAAGACACAGGATCGATAGGTACATACATCATCACTCTATGATAAGAACTCGCGGAGATAATAACAAGAACAGACATCAAAACATGTGGCGCTAGGTTGCACAGTGTACCGATACTTGAAAGGTACCGCGATACCCTGCCGTTAAAAATGTTACGATTCCTCCGTTTCATTAGTATCGGTACTTTAAGAATGACGGGGAAAAGTTCTCCGGTGAGAAAGCGCTGTTTTAATAAGAGCCGTGTGTGTTCAGCGCTCTGCTTCCACTCCCTGCACTGCAGCCGTGCCTGCAGTCCCTCCCCTCTCAAGCACGCTCTAAGTGCTTCCCCTCTCTCATGCACACGCTAGCTGCCAGAGCCTGTGAGAAAACGCAAGTGGGAGTGCAACTGCCGCTGCGCCTCGGCTTGTTGACAAAAAAGACGCCAGAAGCAAAATGTGGAAGTATTTGAGCTATATCTCTGACAGTGAGGGCAAGCCTACGGACACCACGAGGCCTGTCTGTAAGAAATGTTTTAGATCCCCGCAAACCAAGGGAGCCAACACATCAAACTTGGCTAAGCACCTCGCCGAAAACACTTAACAGATAAACTACAATTTGATTGATCATGAAAATAATAAAAGAAAAGTATGGAAAAAGAATCGGAATCGCAATTCTTGACTTGGTATCGGTATCGAAACCAAAATGTTGGTATCGTGACAACACTACTAGGTAGCTAAAACCGGCAACATGGCCTACCTCGGTCGTTGTCTGGTCAAAACTGGTCTTCAATGGCATTAAAACGATAAAAACGCTGCTGAAGTTAATCCATAGGTTAATCCAATGTGTCTGTGTCCTCTTTGAAATGATTTCTGATAATCCATAAGCAATAAAACTGCTTTTTCGTTAGGGTTAGGGTTAGATGTCAGAGCGAGAGATAGCTTCACTCTCATGCAAAACTACATGCGCAAAGCCCCCACCTTTTTGTGTTAACGTTGGTGTCTATGTGAAAACTCCCCTTCGATTCTATTGGCTCTAACGGTCAGAAAGAGGTGTCAATCACCAAAATCGACCAATGGGTTCCAGAGAAACGGTAAAAACGCTAATTTCCACCCAAATCACACTATAATTTACAGTTTTTTACTATGTAAAATCTGAATTTTCTTTAAAATAAAAAACATCTATATTGATTCTGACTTTTCTACATCCAACTCACAGGTTTATCATTACTTTGAGAAAAAAGATTATTCATTTTCCCCTTTTAGAAGGGAAGATATGGTCATTTGTTCTGGAAATGTCATTTTCGAGCCTGAGACCTGAAAAACAGGCTCAGGGCTTAACAGGTTAAGAGATTTAACATATTTTTCATCAGTTTTCTCCATTATGCCAATGTCTGCATCTGTTTCTGTTCCAGGGTCCAGCAGCAGAGACCAGACTCTCCCAGCTGTCTGTCCCTAAAGAGCGACTGGTCGAAGGACGACTTCATAAACTTTAAAGGAAGACCTCCATCTGCTGATCAGAAGTAAGCTGTAACTCATAGTAAGAGTCCGGTTATGAGAGAATAAAACCAGTTTGTATAAAGTCTCGTCCGACCCCTCCTCTTGTCCAAAGTGTTTAGTTGTGAACATCCACACTGGGAGGGACAGTGAAACTCCATCTGAAAACTCAGGCTGTTCAGAAGCTGTTCCACCATCTCACAAACACTTCTGATGGAGGAGACTGAGCCTTCGTCAAAGTCACAACCAGCTCTACTGCCAAGTGAACCCTGACCCCTGCTATGGTGCTGGAGGTGGAGCTGGGGGGGTAACGGGGGCTGGTGTAAGAACTGTCCCTAGGTCTTTCCTTTTCCTGATGAACAGCTGTTAGCCAGCTGCAGAGTCCAGTATCTATCCACACAGCCACGTTTCAGGAAGACCAGAATGAAGGATGGACAGAATCCTCTGGTCTTCAACAGTAGCTGGAAATAAATATTCCTGTAGTGCAAAGTTCCCGCTGACGCACAGGACCACCAGCCTGTTCCCCTGTCCTCCTTCACCCTGAGTGTGTCTCTGTGTGGACAGACATAATGTGAGCTAATGCTTCATGATTCCTCCACAGAGGGGACCAGGAGAGCTCGGAGGTTCCCGGTGGTCAGTCTGCCCAGCAGCATCAGACACAGCTGGACTCCATATTTACGGTGAGTACATGTACTACAGATACTTACCTCTCTTCTGCTCACAGTCATCTCCATGCTGCACTTTTAGAGAGTCAGTCTGTCCGGATCTGATGTTTGGATCCATGGTTTATAGTTTGTGTCGTTCATGTGATGTTCCAGCTGCTGGAGGACCACATCGTCACCTTTGTGAAGAGCGAGCTGAAGAAGATCCAGAAGGCTCTGAGTTCAGATTACCCAGAAGGCTTAGAGAGTCAGAGTGAGGATGAGGAGGTGTTGGAGGCTGAGGATGAAGAGCAGAGGAGCAGAGAGGCATTTCTGAACATCACACTGCACTTCCTGAGGAGCATGAAGCAGGAGGAGCTGGCTGACCGTCTGCAGAACAGTAAGAGGGTTTCTACAAAGATTTAACACTCTGGATAAATGTCTCATCTGCTGATGTCTCAAGAGACCAACATATATCCATATTTTATTCAGAGAACCAGAGTTACAGTGTTCCCAAATGATATTTTATTGTGTGTTCTTTCAGAAACCTTTGCTGGAGTGTGTCAGCGTAAACTTAAGTCCACCCTGAAGGAGAGGTTCCAGTGTGTGTTTGAGGGCATTGCTAAAGCAGGAAACCCAACCCTTCTGAACCAGATCTACACAGAGCTCTACATCACAGAGGGGGGGTCTGCAGAGGTCAATGAGGAACATGAGGTCAGACAGATTGAAACAGCATCCAGGAAACCAGACAGACCAGAAACAACCATCAGACAAGAAGACCTCTTTAAAGCCTCACCTGGAAGAGATGCACCAATCAGAGCAGTGATGACAAAGGGCGTGGCTGGCATTGGGAAAACAGTCTTAACACAGAAGTTCACTCTGGACTGGGCTGAAGGCAAAGCCAACCAGGACATCCAGTTCATATTTCCATTCACCTTCAGAGAGCTGAATGTGGTGAGAGAGAACAAGTACAGCTTGGTGGAACTTGTTCATCACTTCTTCTCTGAAACCAGAGACGCAGGAATCTGCAGGTTTGATCAGTTCTCGGTTGTGTTCATCTTTGACGGTCTGGATGAGTGTCGACTTCCTCTGGACTTCCACAACACTGAGATCCTGACTGATGTCACAGAGTCCACCTCAGTGGATGTGCTGCTGACAAACCTCATCAGGGGGAAGCTGCTTCCCTCTGCTCGCCTCTGGATAACCACACGACCTGCAGCAGCCAATCAGATCCCTCCTGAGTGTGTGGACATGGTGACAGAGGTCAGAGGGTTCACTGACCCACAGAAGGAGGAGTACTTCAGGAAGAGATTCAGAGATCAGGAGCAGGCCGCCACCATCATCTCCCACATCAAGACCTCACGAAGCCTCCACATCATGTGCCACATCCCAGTCTTCTGCTGGATCTCTGCTTCAGTTCTGGAGGAGGTGTTGCAAACCAGAGAGAGAGGAGAGCTGCCCAAGACCCTGACTGAGATGTACATCCACTTCCTGGTGGTTCAGTCCAAAGTGAAGAACGTCAAGTATCATGGAGGAGCTGAGACAGATCCACACTGGAGTCCAGAGAGCAGGAAGATGATGGAGTCTCTGGGAAAACTGGCTTTTGAGCAGCTGCAGAAAGGCAACCTGATCTTCTATGAGTCCGACCTGACAGAGTGTGGCATCGATATCAGAGCAGCCTCAGTGTACTCAGGAGTGTTCACAGAGGTCTTTAGAGAGGAGAGAGGACTGTACCAGGACAAGGTGTTCTGCTTCGTCCATCTGAGCGTTCAGGAGTTTCTGGCTGCTCTTCATGTCCATCTGACCTTCATCAACTCTGGAGTCAACCTGCTGGCAGAAGAACCAACAACCTCCCAGAAGCCTAAAGTCTTCAGAGCCAAATCTAAACTGACACATCTCTACCAGAGTGCTGTGGACCAGGCTTACAGAGTCCAAACGGACACCTGGACTTGTTCCTCCGCTTCTTCCTGGGTCTTTCACTGCAGACCAATCAGAAACTCCTACGAGGTCTGCTGACACAGACAGGAAGTGGCTCAGGGACCAACAAGAAAACAGTCCAGTACATCAAGAACAAGATAGAAGAGGATCTGTCTTCAGAGAGAAGCATCAACCTGTTCCACTGTCTGAATGAACTGAATGATCGTTCTCTAGGAGCAGATCCAACAGTACCTGAGTTCAGGAAGTCTCTCCACAGATAACTGTCTCCTGCTCAGTGGTCAGCTCTGGTCTTCATCTTACTGTCATCAGGAAAGATCTGGACGTGTTTGACCTGCATAAATACTCTGCTTCAGAGGAGGCTCTTCTGAGGCTGCTGCCAGTGGTCAAAGCCTCCAACAAAGCTCTGTAAGTACAGAGATCATCTGATTTAGTGGATCAGTTATTAATACACTGCTGTCTTCTGAATAACTGTTGTCCTCATCGTCTCCTCAGGCTGTGTGGCTGTAACCTGTCAGAGAGAAGCTGTGAAGCTCTGTCCTCAGTCCTCAGCTCCCAGTCCTCTAGTCTGAGAGAGCTGGACCTGAGTAACAACGACCTGCAGGATTCAGGAGTGAAGCTGCTGTCTGCTGGACTGAAGAGTCCACACTGTGAACTGAAGACTCTCAGGTTAGAGCACAGTACAGTTTGACTCAGCCATGCTGTGTGGTGTGGGAATACCATCATCAAAAACATAATTCAAGAGAAAGGCGACACAATATATCTGTCGCAATTCACAATTTATTGGCACAAACTTCTTTAAAGTTAAAAAAACATCCCCCCTTGTGTACCACACACAGAAAAATATACAAAGGGCTGGGCCCCTCACTAGAGGTGAGGTATATTGCCTCAAAGATCAATCAAATGTAGGTAAATTATTCTTGATACTTGAATATGCTTTAAGAAAAACACAGCCTATATCCCGCTCCCCAGAGGGTTTACTTTACTTTGTTGGCGGCTCATCCTTTAACACAGAAGGATTGATTATAATAAGGAGAAATAGGAAGGGTTTGTTATGCAGATAAGTTATTGGGCTGGGCTTTTTTTTAAACTAACATTTGTTAGAAAATGTTTTCAACTTTAATTGACTGAATTTATTAGAAAATTGGGCTTATGAACACATGAATACTTCTGTTTGATATATATATATATATATATATATATATATATATATATGTTTGCATTTAAGAAGTACAATATAAGAAAAGCACAAGTTTCTCTCTAGTCTTTCTTCACATTATTCTCTATTCCTTTGTGTTATGATATTTTCATATCAATAAGACCCTTACCATGGCTGTCCATTTGAACTGTGAAGCAGTGACTGGAGATTTAGGTGAAGAGATGACCCAGAGGTGATGCAGTAATAAGCCCCGCCCCTTCCAGTCCTGGACCCTCAGATGATCTGACGGCTTGTTTGTGTGTCTGCAGGCTGTCAGGCTGTCTGATCACAGAGGAAGGCTGTGATGCTCTGGCCTCAGCTTTAAACCCCTCCCATCTGAGAGAGCTGGACCTGAGCTACAATCATCCAGGAGACTCAGGGGGGAGGCTGCTGTCTGCTGGACTGGACACACTCAGGTATGGAGAGGCACTCAGTCTGATAGAGGAGGTAGAAACTGGCTCCGATGACCTGAAACAACCAGAGCTGATAGACCCTGACTCTTCACACTGTCTGCCGTCAGCTGTAAGCATCAAACACAAATGTTCCACAACTGAGAGGAAACCCCCCCCTCAGTGGGTCAATGTTCATCGTGGAACCACCAACAGAAACAGAGTGTTTTTTTTTTTAATGTTCACACAGATTTAGCACAGGAAGTGACATCATGAATAAATAAACTGATTCATTTCCAGATGTTTTATTCTGAGTCCTAGCAAACGGCCAATCAGAAGAACCTCCCCTGGAATGAAAATAATGATTTATTAGTTTCATTGTTGGGAGTAACGTGTTACAGTAATCAGATTACATTTGTCTGTAACGCAGTAGTGTAACGTGTTACTGTTGGTTCAGCAGTAATTACATTAGATAAGATAAGAAAGTAATTTATTGATACTGAGCACAACATAATGTCATGACCTGCGTTATGTTAAGGTCTTCAACTTTCTGCATAACAGGAGGATAGAAAAATAAATCAAACGTCCTTTTTCTCTCGCACTAAACTTGCGAGATGGCAGAGTCTCATAGCAGAGATAAACAGGCACAGCAAACATCGTGGAGGACATGTTTCCCGTTTCATTACATCCATGGTTTCCACGGTGGAATCACCATCTTTCTAAAAACATATTGAGCAAGAAATACATAACAGGCGGGCGCCAGCTATGGTATCAGATCAGTCTCACAAATAAATAAATGCACACAGAAGGATACACAAATGTATTTACGGATTTATATATAAATGCCTCCACACACATCTTTCAATGCACACACAAAAACTTATCATTTTATAAATGTAAAAAAGTTTCACATCTGAGAAAAAATGCTTTCTGTGTGAATCTCTGGATTTTTGAGACTCCCCTGATGCCGCTAGATTCACACATACATTTTTTTAAGAGGCGAGTGTCTTCGGTCAATCAGATGTCTGCTTCATTTTAAGCCAATCACATGCGTGTGTCCCCTCGAGGGTGTGTTTAATGCGTTTGCAACGTAGCGTAACATCTAAGCGGTTTGCAGAGTCTGGGGCCCCTCAAGTGCAGAGAGATTCACACAGAAAGCGTTTTTCATATAAATGTAACAACACTCAAATATATTTCTGATGTAACTATTTGTGAGTGGATCAGAAATATATTTGTGAAACTTTTTTACATTTATAAAATGATAAGTTTTTGTGTGTGCACTGAAACATATGTGAAACAAAGAGCAGAAACTGAGACAACAAAACATCAAAACAAACTGAAAAGTATTAAATATGAAGCGCACAGTGAACCAAAGAGAAACTCATATTTCCTGATGCTCACAAACGCTGCACACAGGAAGCATGCCCCCCCTGATCAACACCTGGAGAGGAGATCATAGACATCACAAAAGAGACACCTCAGTGTTTGTAGATGTTTCTGGAGGCAGACTGAGGTGGACATATCAGACCATTTAAAGACTAACTGACCCCCCCTCTGCTTTCAGCCTGGAGCCTGCTGGAGTCCGGTTCTTGAGGCCAGGTGTCAGGAAGTGTAAGTGTGTTTTTAATCATGAACATCTTCACACTGGGACATCACAGGCACTTTAATAACCTTTAATACCTGCTGTGTCTCTCATCAGATTCCTGTGGACTCACACTGGACTCAAACACAGCACACAGAAACCTCCAACTGTCTGACAACAACAGGACGGTGATATGTGTGGAGGAGAAGCAGAAATATCCTGATCATCCAGAGAGGTTTGATTGCAGTCCTCAGCTGATGTGCAGAGAAGCTCTGATTGGTCGCTGTTACTGGGAGGTCGAGTGGAGCGGAGGGGTTTCTATATCAGTGACTTACAGAGAATCAGGAGGAGAGAAGAGGGTGGGGACTGTAGGTTTGGATGGAATGATCAGTCCTGGAGTCTGTACTGCTCTGGTCTTAGTTACTCTGTCAGGCACAATAAGAGACAACACTCCTCTCCTCCTCTCCTCCTCCTCCTCCTTCCCCTCTGGTAGAGTAGCAGTGTATCTGGATCATCCTGCTGGCTCTCTCTCCTTCTACAGAGTCTCCTCTGACACACTGATCCACATCCACACCTCCAGAACCACATTCACTGAACCTCTCTATGCTGGGTTTGGGTTTGGGTTTGGTTCCTCAGTGTCTCTGTGTTCTCTGCAGGAGTGACCCCCCCCGAAAGAGAGAGAGGGGCTGATCATAAAAGTGTAAAACTAAGATTTCTGAGACTTTCAGAAAAAAGTCAGAATTCTGAGATTATCTGAACAAATATTTGTATGTTAATTTTCTTTTTCAATGAATCTAAATGTTGAGATTTCAGAAAATAAAGTTTCTCAAAAAGAAGTCAGATTGTAAGATTTTAAGAAAAAGCTCAAAAAAAAGTCAGTCTTTGCAAAGATGAAACTCAGAAAGAGGTTGAATAACAACAGGAAGTCCATTCTGATTTATTTCCACACGGAGGCTTTTATTCTGAAACTGCAGGAAAATGTACATTTATCCCAAAGTCTTCCCACCATCTGTAGTTTGTGAACACGTGACATCACTTCAGTTTGAATGGCAGCAGTAAAGGGTTACTGAGGCTCGTTAAGAACAGGTCATAGTGACGAGTTCAATCACTTCTGCACAATATAATATGATGTCTACAAACTAACATATAATAACGTCTGAAGTGCAAACGTGAACATAAAGTGCAAACCACAGCGTGCATGCATTTGAGCTCAATGACCGGCTTCCCTGTGAATATTTAAAATATAACGTGGCCCTACACAGCAGAGTCTGAGCGGCACAGTGTGCAGCTTTTATTTGAATGCTGGCTTTTTACTCTCATGCAAACATGGTCATTACTTTTTAAGAAGGGTCAGATTCGATGAGCCTTATTTGCATTTAGGAAACTAATCTTCCCTAAACAGCACGATGATGTTTGAATGAACACGGCTGCTTCTGGGGTGAATGTAAACCTCTGATCTGGGTTAGATGGGTTTATTAACAGACCAATCACATGATGATTGTCTCATCATTAACACTCATGTACTTTCAATGTAAGCAGCTGATCTAATTAATAAAGTCTGTGTTTTGAGTCGGACTCGTGGCCTGTCTTTGTCTCAGTTTGATGGTTTATTTATATATACTTTTAATTTCTCTAATGTGCAATACCTTGTCTTTTTATGCTGCTGCAACGCAAACATTTCCCAAATTGGGATCTATAAAGTACTTCTTATCTTATCTTATCTTAACGCGAGGGGAGAATCCTCTTGTTTGGTCTGAAGGTGAGTCTAATCAGACGCCGCTGCCCCCCCCCCGGCCGTACAGCAGGAACCCCCCCGCGGTGCGAAGCTCCTCCAGATCCAGGTTGGACAGGAAGCTCCTCTGAAGCTCCGCCTCCACCGTGCACCCTCCCGGGCCGCTGCACCCCCCCAGCAGCACCACGGCCGACTGACACAGCAGCCAATCAGAGAGCTTCCTCAGGTCGGATAGAGCCCGCCCCCCCCACAGGCTCAGGTGAAGCATGTTAGCGGCGACACGAGCGCTGGGCCGCTGCAGAAGAGAGTCAAAAAACAGGTGGTTAATGAACAACCTGTTTAATATCTGTTGGGAAATCCTGAATGTCCTCTTCCAACATGAGAGTAACATGATAACAAAGGTATCCCAACTGTAGCTGTGAACATGACAGGATGTATGATTACCTAGAAGAGCATCAGGACTGTTTGAGGCATATGATAGCTATGTGATTAACATGATGATTCAGCCTCTATGGAGATAGCATATGACAAGCATGCTCATTTCTGACGTGGAGCTAATCTGAAGTAAACATTGAATACTGCTTTCTATTCCTCCATCTTGTGACTGTGTAACTCCCTCTCTTGGATATCAGCATGTGAAGGACACTGTTCAGGAACTAGTTGATGCTCTGTATGTGATGACTACTTCCATTCTGGAGAGGATCACAATACATGGATCCTGAGATTGAAGCTCAAGCCGGGGACCAGGAGAGTTTTAGAATTCTCCTGATGAGATCTATTTTTTTTGTATTATTATTTTTTTAAAGCTACAGACCCAGAATCAGCACTTTAGTAACAGCTGGAATAGAGGGTTTGAGGCTAGAATGATCTGTTTGGTAATTTGAGCAAAACACTTCATAACATGTTTTTATATATTTGTATATATCCAGACCCATAATTCTGCCTAAAAGTAGTATGATAGGAGACCTTTAATATATATCTGTGTATATCACCTTGCTGGGGCTCCTCCTGAGCAGCAGCTGAATCACCAGCTGCACGTCAGCAGGTGCAGTGGGGGGGGGAGGTGGCAGCTGCGTCTCCTCGTAGCTCCGGCTCTGCAGCCCCCCGCTCCGTAGAAAGGGTTTTGCTCCCCGAAGATCTCGTAGGCGACGGCGCCGACCGCCCAGCCGTCCGCCTTCCTGTAGTCGATCACCGAGGCCCGGCCGGGGAGGCACTGGACACCTGGGGGGGGGGGCAGAGAGCGGTTATAGACAACAGGGTCAGGGTTCACTGTGTAACTCTGATTATAAGTCTTTATTATATTTCTGTATATTTATATTGTGGGTTATATATAGATATAGATATTTATTTAAAAGGTCTCCTATCATGCTAAATGCACTTTTTTATGTCTTTTCTACCTAAATATGTGTCCCCGGTGTGTCCCCGGTGTGTCCCTGGTGTGTCCCCGGTGTGTGCCCGGTGTGTCCCCGGTGTGTCCCCGGTGTGTCCCCGGTGTGTCAGGAGACTCACAAAGTGTCAGGAGATAAACCCCTCTCTTTTCCTCCGTACCCACATCTCTAAAAACGGGGGAACAACGGAGCTGATCCAGATTTGCTGCGTCATGACGTAACATCTGAAATGTGGGTGGGCTTTAGACCCACGGCAACATGTGGTAAACCCGCAAGAGAAAAAGCATTTGAGCTCCATACGTTTCAGAAATAATCCTTGATGTGGTTTTGAACATGATATGGCGTTGCATCACGGCTGAGAATCTCTCGGTAGAATTCTGAGAAGGCACAAGATCCCTTTTTTTAAAGCTACTGACCCAGAATCATCTCTTTAGAACAGTGTTTCTCAAAGTGGGGGGCGCAGAGGCATGACATTTTTTTTTTGAAAAGAGAATTGTTATGACGTCGGCATGACCGGCGGTAGTTACACTAGATACCTTAGAAACCTACGAGGGCGCTGTAGGACACAGGTGTGTAATGTACATTTTGAGGATGGAAGGTCAATAGGCGGCGTCAGGGGGGCGCTAGGGGGTGCTGCAGCTCCCCCCAGGATAGCCATAGCACCCCCAAGAAATGTATGTTTTTTTATTTTTATGTGTGAAATTCATAATTTGAAAAATGATTGATTCTAAAATAATATGCTACAGTACAAGTACGTCTGGGTCTCTGTGTTTCATTCAAGCTCGGCTCTGTGTGTGTGAACGAGCCATGTTGTGTGCGTGTGCGAGCGAGAGAGAGAGAGAGAGCGCACCGGTACCGGAGATTGTTGTTGTTAGCATCTGGTGCGCTAGTTACGCTAATGGATATAAGGAGCTTTTTCAACAACAAGGTGGAAGAGAACTCTCGCCTGTCAGACTGAGAGGCTCAGATAACCTCAGCTCAGTGAGCTAAAGGACTCTCTCAGTGTTTAGATTACCCACTGAGATTAGTTATCTGTCTCAAAAGGTTTGGTCATGATTTATGTAAACAATTATTTCCAAGGCACACGTTTATATGATCATTATAGTTATAAAAAAATAAGAGAATAAATGAAAAACAGTTATGAAATACATGACAGTAAAACAAGAACAGAGTTTGAAAGGGGAGTGATTTGTAAAATATCCATAAAGAAAAAGAAATCTGTTTCCAGTTCTGTTTCATATGTTGAGAGATGTATCCATAGATCTCTTCATGTTGCTCTCAAAGTGCACCAGATTGATGCTTTTAACTTCAATATTTAAAAAAAAATCTTCCCGGGGGAGCATGCCCCCGGACCCCTAGAGGAGGTGAGGACCCCCCTAGAGGAGGTGAGGAGGACCCCCCTAGAGGATGTTAGGTCCACCCCCACTTATAAAAATAGCACTTTACCCCTGCCTATATGCCGTGAGCTGATTATCGAGCCTTCCTTGTAACAGTCGCGGGTACACTGTGTGTGTGCGTGGGGAGTGATTTTTTAATTGAATGCTCACGTTCATATTGATGTATTTTAATAAATGTTAACTCGGCCCATTACGTGACTATTTGTGTTGGGGGTGTTGTGGCGATCCAGTACTCACAACAGGAAAGAATGAAACAGAGAGGAATCAATGAAACACAAACACAGAAATAGTTGAGATTAATCATTATTATTTAGTTGCGCACCACCAAACAACAATGGGGAAACATTACCTTGCTTCAACAGCAACCAATCGCAGAAATGCCCCACGAACACAAGAAAACACAGGGAGATATAGGTTTCCTAAATGACACACGAACATGTTCCCTAATCATGTTTAACGCACACACATTGTCAGTTCTCCTAAACTTGGACATGTTCCAGATGTCGAAAGGTCATCATCTCATGACTTCTTTAGGAGTCTTTGCAGGATATGAATTATCCAATTAACAAACTATATATACGTCTGCACATGAACGCACATACATTTCTTCCATTAACTAACACTTAACTGTATTATATCTAAATGTAGCCTCTTTGTATTTCCTCTGAGCTCGGCGTCAGCTCACTTAACGTAATAATTAGCAAAGAGACGATTCTATGGAAACTGTAACTTAATAACATACCTAGTTACTATGACTAGGTCCAAGATTGATATAACATTCCCTCCTTTTATTAATTTAAGTTTCCAGATCATCCAATAAATACTCTTACAAATAACCTTTTGAGATCGCCCTGGAAAGTCCAAAATGACTTTCTGAAAAATATTTATCAATGAATAATCATTTTACTCAAGGCAGAAGTCACAGGGTTACCTGTACTACTCACAAATAGCCAAAAAACACCCTTTTTGATTATAACACAAAAAGTGGAAGAAAAGACAATTTGCGCTAATCTACTCTTACTTAAATGGAAAATCATTAAAAAACCTCAGTATGCTTAAGAGGAAAAAATCAATTTGTCCCATTCAAGTTGAACAAACTTACATACATAACCTAATAACAAAGTAACATTCAATTTAATACTTGATTATACATAATAAAAAATCTTCCAAAACACTTATAGCAAGGTGTAACTGTTGTCCACTCGTTCTGCTTCTGTTATATTGTCCAGTAAACACTTCTTCAGGGTGTGCACGTTCCGATCTCCATGCGTAGCCTTTAGATGGAATATCTATCTTAGCCTTCATGCTGTGTGTCCCATCTCATAGCAAAATCCCTTGATGACATCTGAAGCAACATCATTACCATTTGAATTGGACGGAACTGTAGTCAGAAAACTTCTGTAAAAGAACAGTTTACGGTAGATCTTCTTCTCTGGAGTTTGAGATTACTAATATACTTGGCTGTAAATCATCTCAGACATCTTGGGTTTTGTTCTTCGTGTTGACCCAAACCCATAAGACAATAGCAGTGGAAGAATAGCTGGAACTGAAGGGAGTCATCCAGCTGCCTTCATTGACACTCCAGTTTGCCTCCAGACGCAGCTCCTTAAACATCTGCCTCAGAATGATCCATCTTCCCTCCTTCAGATTGCAAGGGAAAGACAGCTTTGACCTGGGTAGAAAATAGCACTTGCATTCTGGGTTAACAGCCTATACAGTCAACCACTAGGCCTTAGAGTCTTATCTATCATTTTTAAACTTCTTGAAACCATGAAATGTTGTTTGTGTTGTGTTTTTACTTACCCACAATTTCCTAAGCACACAACAAAATATTCTGCAAAATTGTTCAGCCACGGTGCTGAAACCAATCAGATCTCAACGTCGAACAATACATTTAATCATACCTGTCTTTAGCAGAACCCAATCAGGAGCTTAACCATGTAGGAAAAAAGTTGTTTAGGCAAAAAGTTGTTTCATTTTCCCTCTGGATCATGTGAGGGTTAACAATTCACGTGAACAAGAACAATAAACCCATTATACCCCTCCTGGAAACATTGTCCTCCAAACCATAGAGACCATGTTTCCCCAAGTAAGATACCTCAGAGTACCCATCTGCTCATACAATGTTATTTCAAAGTCCTATGACTCATCATCAGGAAAACTTTCTCCTGTCAAAAAGAATCAGCAATGTTAAAAATCAAGTTACATAGTCATCAAGTCATGCAGGGATCATGCATAGTCAGACACAGTGGCGAGCCGTGAGCTTTATACCTAGGCCCTCTGACCCCCACCAATTCCCTCGAAAAAAAGAAAAAAAAATAGTTATTACGTCACAGCGTATACTTCAGCGGAATATCAAAACAACGGCCCAGGGTGCAAAACGCATCAATGACAGCGACCCTCTACCACACAAAACAACACCTGTGAACCAATTGTGTTCTTTGACATTGAAAGGATATTGCATTGTGTTTGTTACTTTCGTTGCAGTTGTATGTCTTAAGTGTAATTTGGCATGCTTTTATTTTGAAGGCAAGTTCACGCTGTTGACAGGAAGTTGTTGTTGCTATGGAAACAAGAAAAGTTTCACAGCGGGCGGAACTTGTCATAAAGTCCGCGATAATAAAACCCACCCATTTAGAGGGAAGATATGATTGGTCAATTGTACTGTCATTTGACATTACTCTCTCGTTCAGTTACTATAGCGGGCCCTCTGTGAATCGCAGAGAGGGCCAGACATTCAACAGAGACTGAACAGGCAGATTCGAAGGATTTATTTCTTTGGAAATGTTATTTTAAATACAATTAAATCAAGTTTTTTTCGGTAAACTAATAAAAATATAACAAAAATAATATTAAACATTTTTTTTTTTTTTAAATGTTTTAAATATTTTTTTTAGAATATCTTAGGCCCTCACAGAGGACATGCACCATGTCTCACAATGGTTCAACTAATATGGCATAGTCAGAAAATCCATTGCCAAAAGCATTGTGTACATCCCAAAATAAAATCACTTTGTCGGTGGGTCAGTGTTACTGTAACAGTCAGGAATTGACAAATCAATTCACATTCATTCAGTCTTTGCAAAGTCTAAGTCAGTCTCGAGATCTCATGTCCTAGTAGTGCACTTTGATATTCTACCAGCTGGAGTTTTTAATCAGTGACATCATTGTGTTGATGTCAAACAATGCAACAAAGTTTTCCCGTGTTCGCAGCACAATTTTTTCAGATGTTAAACAAACAAATTATCAATACACTTATTAATGTACTGCCCCTAGGAAACACAAAGCCTGACAAATGTTCTTGCAAGGCATCCCTAAGTGAACCTGCAGTCATCGGCCTTTTTAATTAATATTTCAAATTAATTAATAATAATAATAGTCCTTTTTATTAATTTGTTTACCCTTAGAAGTGAACATATCTCATAATGTTACATCAGGATGTTAAACTAAGTTTAGCCAAATCAATCATACCAAACCATTTTACAGTACCAGGTACTGAAGTAGATTTAACTGGTGATTGAACAAACCAAAGCCTCTTTGTTTACACATGCAAACCACTAACACATTTTCCAAGTTCAGCATCAGCCTTCGTTACTCTAAAATTACGTTTTAAATAGGAATATTAGAAATGGAACAAATATTCAATCTTCAGAAATGTCCTCAATAAATCTCTATCTAGTGAATAGCCAACATATTTAAAAATGTCAGATATATAAAAAATAAACCTAAATACTCCTTTACTATCAAAGTCTAAAGCTAGACCTAAGGTGAACAGTTTTTGTAATAGACAATTTAATTCTAAAAAAAAACTGGACTGTGTTTTTTGTTATTTGTTCTTCAAAATACATTAGTAAATACTTTGTAAAGTATTCACAATATAACTAACCCTCTCTAGGATATCAAATCAGTTCATCTTTAACCAGACACTATTTCCCTATTTACTTTAGTTCATTATAACAATGGTATAACAACCACACGTTTTACCCATAGCTAGTTTATATTTCAAGATTATTCTGTGTGATATAATAATCAGATGTCTTGTATGCAAAATAAAGGATATTAATATATTAATCTTTTCAGTATTCAGACCATCGTTAAACAAGCAGCCTCTCTTCTTAAACACTAAGCATAATGTTCTACACCACCCTCTGGAAAACTCTTGCACAGTTATGCTGTAAAATCATTGCATAATTTCTTCAGAGTCTGAACAGTCTGAGACAAGCCTGTCTCAAGATCTTGTCATAATGAGAACAGTCAGTGATTCGTTGTCCTCTGCAGCTGTAGTCAGTGGCAGGGTCCCCAAAAAGCTAGAAACGGCCCTGGTCAGTGGGCTCAAGGATACTCTCTCTGGCATCTGGAGGGAAGGAAACTCTTGGATCAATGTGGTACAATCAGCAGACACACGTTGTCCTCTGCACAGTAGAAATCCCCAAAAATTGCAGTTCCTCTTCACACCACTGTTGCCTTGACAACAAATGTCCATCACAAGCAAAATGTCAAAACCTCCTCAGAGATGCGTTCTTTGCACACTTCTTCTGTTTCTGTAGTGAGCAACATTTCACCAACACACTGATTCAGAGTACAACCCAAAGGTGGCGCATAACTATCCAGTGCTGCTGTAATCACAGCCAATCAGCTACTAGAGAAAAACTCAATTTAAATCTCTCCCCCAACGGGTTATAAATGGCTGAGTGTCCATATGGTCAGGAATGCTGAAACATGTGAATGTTAAAACAAACTAATGGTGGTAGTTTACCCAGATTCTTTACTTCATAAAAGTAGTACAACTACATTGTAAAATCTCTTTTGTCTAGTTGATCCTGCTTTTAAATTCTAGTCAGGAAAAAACATAAACATCATCTTTAAAATCTTCTTAAATTGAAACCAAAAAGGTCTTCTTCTCCACATGATGCATTTCAACATCAAAGTCCATAAAACTGATGATTTATCTTTAAAAACCATGAGGAATGACAGTTTTCATAAAACACATTCTCCTTTACTTCAGTTCTAAGTCAATGAGCAAAACAAGGAAACCCTCCTTAACCACTATAGATTCATCTTTTATCTTTGCTTATTCTTTTTTCAAATTGTTTATCTAAGTTGTGTTACAAGCATGGTTAGGTTGTAACAGAATACAAAACTAACTGTATTCAAGCGCTATATTTGAAAAACCCAAGTAATCTGATTACAGTTAATGAATATTTTTTGGAACACTTAAAGGAATTATTGGTGGTTTCCTCAAAATGTAATCTTCATTACTAAAGCTAAACCTAAAGAAATCATCACGGAACAGTTTTCTTTCCTTATCACTTAATTGTTTCAATAAAAACAAAAAGCATTGTGAAAACTCCCACTTGAGAACATCTCAACACTTTATTCCATCTAAGCATGAATTTTATGACAGACACGCCATATATTCCAAGAATAAATATCTCTGGGCCTAAAGAACAATCCATTAATCCAAAACGGTCTTTAGTGATATCAATTTGAACTTTCTTAACATTAATTGTAAATCAACGTATGTTCTCTTTAGAACAAAGATAGGATAGTTGCAGCTGAAACTGGTTAATAGCAATTTTCTGTTAACCTAGATAAGCATGTTTTCTTATATCTAGTAATATATATTTTATTTTATGTTACTCATAAAACAGTAAACCATAGGAACATTTTCCAGAATAGTAGTTAACTTTATATAACATTTACTCTCTCTAGACTCTTCAAAACATCTTAATTCTCCTGTCTCTCTCTTTCCTCACTGTGCCCTGCAGCTGCTCCTGTCATCTCTCATCATCACACTTGACCTCTTGTGTTATCCAACAGTGTGAGATGGCTTGAGCAAGCATCGTACACACCTCTGTCATGCTTAAACATTAACAGCTTCCTTCTGACTGACAAACTTATAAAAACCTCCTGTTTACTACTTACTACTCTTTCTTCATAAACTTAAAAATACAATTGTGGTGAATCGTTTGCGTTTTCAGTTTCCTATCTACTTTAAACAACCATCAAATGAGAGTCACTATTGTATGATAAATACAACTCCTAAATAACATTACAATATATATTTCTTACAGTGAGTTTGTTATTTCATGTTTAACAATTCTCCTCTTTCTATGTCTTATACTACTTTGCAATGCAAAGGTAACAATCAGTTCTCAAAGACTATGTTAGCAACAAATCATTGTGTCTTATTTATTTCAATATATATCTACTACTTCAAATCACACGTTGATCTATTCATTTTCAATGTATTCACTCCGACTTCAGATCATTAATTCAACACTCAGCAGCCTTCTTTCAGGCATTAGACGAAAGAACAAGCAGACACACTCCGGGCTGCTGCTCGACAATTAGAGCAGAATGGGGAGAAGGGGGGGGGGATACCTTCACAGACAAAGACAGACACACCCCGGCTGGAGCTCTCAGCCTTTTCAGGAGAAAGGGGGACATATTTCAAGCTGCAGCTTCTTTGACCAATAAACAACAAACTATGGTATACCAAAACATTTAGCGCTTTATCACAGACTCTACATTACGGCCTGACAAAACATGGAAAACTCCACTTTTGTATTTAGTGAATTCACAGAGTCTCGAGGCAAGTTATTTTTTAACTCCCTCAACTCAGAATCAGAATCAGAATCAGAATACCTTTATTAGTCCCACAGAGGGGACATTTGCATCGTTACAGCAGGAAAGAGCCAGCTATAATAGCCGAATGAACTCTGAACCTTAAGACAATCATCAGGATGTTCTCAGGCAGAATTCACGACTACGAGCAGATACAGTGATTCCTCCAGCATTACATGTCCTTACGGCTAGCAAAGATCATATCCCCTCAGTCAACCTTTAGCTTCTCAGGCAGACTACGAGCAGAATACACGTGATCTCTCCAGCATAAACATTTATCAACATAAAACAAGACCAACAAACAAAACAAACAACCATCAAACAGAACAAACAAACGACAATCAACACATTTCAACCTGAGCTTGTGCAAGCCTTAAATCCACTCCTCTGCTCTTTCTTTTAACCAATACAACTTCAAAAGTCATTTCATTCCAGATACGTTTGCTTACTGTGAGTCGGCATTTCTTCTGTGGAAGTCTCAAGTCTGGTTTCTCAATTCCTTGAGATTTTACCACAGCCCAGGTATATTAACGGCCGCCCAAGTATATTAACGGCCGCCCAGGTATATTAACGGCCGCCCAAGTATATTTCGCGACCCATTTCGTTTTTTGTTTTTTTTCCGTCCGCGACCACGATGCCATCTGCGATCGATTAACTTGTGGACAATGATCCCTCGCTCTACGCCTCCTGTACCCAGTCCCGGACTGGCTATCGGGAGGACCGGGGGGTTTCCCGATGGCCTGGCCTGTTAACCTGTTAAGCCCGAGAGACCCCGGTACCAGGGCACTGCCGCAACATCTTGCAGGAAACAGTGTCTGAGGGCATGTTCATTTAATAAACTATGAATGTTTTATATCCATGTAACGGGAAGAAACTCATCTAACTGATCTTTTTTATTTTTTTTTCAAAAAAAAAACCCACAATGCTAACACTGAGCCTCTGAATTAGCAACGAGCGAAAAATGCTAACTGCACCGAAAATCACTCACAAAACCTTATTATTTATCTTTTCTGCACATCCATGACATCGATTCACATCGTGAGGTGACACAGAATCGATGGGTACCCACATTATCACTGAATGATACGAACTTGCGACTTTATAAACAAAAAAAACATCAAAACATGTGGCGCTAGGTAGCTAAAAACGCTAACATGGCTTACCTGTGTCATAGTCTGGTCAAAACTGGTCTTCAATGGCATTAAAACGATAAAAACGCTGCTGAAGTTAATCCATAGGTTAATCTAATATGTCTGTGTCCCTTTGAAATGATTTCTGATAATCCATGAGCAATAAAACTGCTTTTCCGTTTCCAGATGTCAAAGCTAGAGATAGGTTCGCTCTGATGCAAAACTGCATGCGCAAAGCCCTCACCTTTTTTTGTACCATGTGTGTGAGAGGGGATATTTTCCTTCGATTGTATTGGCTCTAACGGTCAGAAAGAGATGTCAATCACCAAAATCGACCAATGGGTTCCAGAGAAATGGTAAAACCCCATTTCCACCCAAATCACCTCAGAGGTGGAGTTTTTTTTTGCTAAACCTCTCTAAAAAGGTCAAATTTCACTTGTTTTGCATCAATCTTGATACAGGGTACTTATTATATGTTGTACTTTGGATTCCTAAAGCTTTTAGTCTACCTTACCATCATCCAAGGTAGTTTTCACTATAAGTAACAAAGAAGTTTTGGACGGACACTATAATTTACAGTTCTTTATGTTCAATCTGAAGGCCCTGACACACCAGGCCGTATTCGGCCGTCTTCGGTTGTCTGGCGACAACGCGTTCCTTGTCGCCCAAAGTCAATTTGGTGTGTCCCGAACCCTCGGCCGTGACACGCCTTATTTGGCCTTTCACGGTCGACACATGGCCGATGTCAACATGTTGAATCGGCCAAAATACGGACACAAGCTATCGGGCCAAGAAACCACTCTGATCAGCTGTTCAGCTAGCAAATGAGAAGCGAAACGGAAGTGAGGGACGTAAACAAACGATTTAAGAAGGCACAGGACAGCAGCTAAACCCCAGCAGGTGATACTTAAAATACATCAAACATAGCCCTTAAATGTCCTATCTTACCTCCCACACATAGCAGGGACATCTCTGATATCGGTGGGAGCGTCCCGGCTGTCCTCTGCTGAGAGCTCCGTGATTTGTTTGGTCAAGTCCAGTTTTTCATCTCATCGGTTTATTTGTCAGTATAAAGTTGCAGGATTAGTCTCAAGTACCTCAACATTGTCCTTAAGTACAGTGTCTCAGTAAATGAGATACTGTCTACTGCATGTCATATCACATGGAAATGTAAATTTAGCAAGAAGTGGCCATTATTACATTACTACATTGCTGACTCAATAAACGACACACCCGCCAGAACACTGCGATCATCAGATGCAGGTCTTTATTAACTGTGATTTATAGTATGTCTGCCACTTTATGTGCTCATTTCATCATTCATGTATTTTTTATATTCTAAAACATGTTTTCGATGGACGAGAGTGAAAATGGAACGCACACACTATTTTCTGTTTGTTGATATCAGTCTGTTCTTCTTCTCTGTCTTCCGGTTGTTGCCTATTTTGAATGACGAATACACACTACCGCCGCCTGCTGGTAAGGAGAGTTATTGCCACTCACGCATGCGCAGTTCGTACGTGCTCGGCTGAAGTCTTTGCGTGTGTTCCAGTGCGACACATGCCAAGACGCAGGAGAACTCGTCGATGGAACTGTCGGTGTCGGTGTCGGTGTCGGTGTCGGTGTCTGCGAGTTCTCTGGTGACTGCCTGGTGTGTCAGGGCCTGAAGTGGCCTGCTGGCCTGAGGATTTTTTGACTTTTTTTAATGTATTGTGAACGCAACGTTGCGCAAATGTGGGTCTTCCTCACACAGGGTGACTGGCTGTCTACATGATGTGGCCTGCCGACATGGCCACTGTCACACAGATCATAAATCAAAGCCTTGATTGGTCTCTGTGTCATTCAAGCTCGGGATAACCTCAGCTCAGGTGAGGTAAAGGACTCTCTGAGTGTTTAGAAAGTTAACTTAGTCTAAGTTCTCAGTGGGTCTCAAACGGTTGGTCACCATTTATGTAAACACATATTTCCATTTGAGGGGGTAGTGATTAGTAAATATGCATGAATAAATAAATAAAAGTTAACTAGGTGAAAAAAGGTAAGATAAACTTTTAAAACTTGTTGAGAGCTAAACTAGTCTTTGCTGCTGCCTCAAAGAGGAGCAGGGGGGAGAGGAGGGAGAGGAGGGAGAGGAGGGAGAGGGGGGAGACAGGAGAGGCTGATTCAGGAGCACACACTCATAACTATAAATGAACCAAAAATAAATAAATAAACAAGTTTCAGTGGTTTCTTCATATTGGAAATGGGATGTTATTAGTTATGGCCATGATTTTATGATTATTGAAATGTATACAGTTCTGTTTCATATAGGTGTTTCCATAGATCTAGTCTCTTTATTTTCCCCTCAAAGTGCACCAAATGATGCATTTAACTCCAAAAAAATCAAAAAGAATCTTACCGGGGGAGCATGCTCCCGGACCCCCCTAGAGGATTTGAGGTCCACCCCCACTTAAAATCACATGGACAGGTTCCTAAATACATTTACAATTTGTTTAAAATAGTAACCCATGTCCATATGTTTATTTGTGGGTAGTAGATTGAACTATATAGGCTTTCACTACGGGCCCTGCCTGAACCTGTTCGCTCTGCCATGGCGTGAAGGGTCTGCTAACAAGCGACCAACAGAAAGGTTCATGTTAATGTGTTGCACGTCCAAAGGCACGTCACCTCAAAGTACAATTTGCTGCAAATCAGGTCAACATTTAGTCGGTGAATTGGTGGATTTCTCACAGTCCTGTTGTCTAAAAGGTTGTCTCTTTTGTCTAGAGGTTGAATGGAGAACGCCAGGACGCCAGCACTTCCTGTCAAAGGTCAGGATCCTCACAGAGATGATTAACTCTCCTTCTTAACTTCGAGGCCAAACCGAAATGTCTAAACGCTGCTGAAACCAATGACTCTGATCTCTCTCAGGAGGCTCGATCGGGGTCAAGCTTAAATAAAGTAATTGAGCAACAGCAGGTTAAATCAAGGCCTCACTTTCCTGGAAAAAAAAGGTAAATGGTTGCTGGTGAGAGGTCACACAAGGTCACAACTCTCTCTGTTTCTGTCATCATCCTGTTGTATCCTCTCAGATACATTGCTACGTTTTGAACAGCACGTGTTTGGCCAAGTTAAAGAGTTATATCAGTATTTAGTGTCTCTACTTTAAAGAGTCCTCTCCTGCTGATGTTCAGGTGTATATCAGTATGTAGTGTCTCTACTTTAAAGAGTCCTCTCCTGCTGATGTTCAGGTGTATATCAGTAGTAGTGTCTCTACTTTAAAGAGTCTCTCCTGCTGATGTTCAGGTGTATATCAGTATGTAGTGTCTCTACTTTAAAGAGTCCTCTCCTGCTGATGTTCAGGTGTATATCAGTATGCAGTGTCTTACTTTAAAGAGTCCTCTACCCTACACAAGACCCATAGTGAGCCCCGTAGATGTGGTCGAGTCCTATGAAGCAGCTGTTAGGTGTGAATGACCAGAGAGAACATGCTCAGTGTGAAATGAGACTCCATAATGATGTGTTTAATGTGAGGTCACACTGACATCTAGTGGTGATCTGCAGACATCAACACAAGGTCAACATTAAACTCCTCATAACTTTAAGCGTTATTGAGATTATGATTAATTCACATGACTTTGGGAACATTAAAAATGCATATTGTTAAAGCTGGTTTAAGATCACCCCATGTCTGTCCTCCTGAGTCCTATATTTTATTGTTTTTATTGTATTTTATTTACTTTTTGTTGTATTTTAAATTCTATCTTTTCCTTTTATAATTTATTTTGTATATGTGTGTTAATAATATAAAGCCCAACTTTGTTTTGATTAAACTTTTCTCTGATCAGCTGTAGCTATGGCAACAGGTGGCAGTTAGCCTACATTAGCTTCGATGCTAGCTAACATTAGCCACCGGTCAAAACACATTACCGTAATTACCTGAACGTTTTAAAACGTATTCATTAAAACATGTAAGGTGCTTTAAAAGTATATAACGCAGTGAAAGGTCTTAACAAGTACCTTTAGCGCTGTTGCTGAGCTGAGGTATGTCGGTGTTTGGAAGTGAAGCATCGCAGAAAGCACCGGGAGAAAGACCGGGGATTTCATCTCTGTTCATCCGGGAGAGGGAGCAGGCAGAGCGGCCAGCAGACAGAGCAAAGACCCCTGGTAGTGCGCTAGACGCTGATGCAAATCGTGGCCAAACGGTGGGACTACATTTAACATTTCACACACAATACACCCTGAAACTACACACTGCAGAGATTTAGACCTGAGATTAGGGAAGAGCATTTCCACCACAGAAAAGAACATATCTACTATGTAAATCATTTATATGATTTATAATCTCAATAATATGATTTACTATCTCATTAACATGACTTACTATAGGCAGGGCTGCCAACATTTGAGTTCAGCTTGGAGTGAGATTTTGGAAAAGAGAAACTTTCATGTGTACAGTGTTACAAATGTATTGAACATGTACAAACTATTTACATAAAAAAAAAAACATTTACAAATCTAATTTGACAGGGATTAATTCTAATAAATTAGAGGTCGTTTCCATAAACCAGTGGCGGCGCCAGATTTTCTTTTGGGGTGCTGTGGGGTAGCTTGACGTTTCAGAGGGTGCTCAAACATTTAGGGTTTCCCATTAAGGTACCGGGCGCTACAGTAGAATACGCACATACACAGTGTACCGCGACTCTCACAATGAAGGCTCGATAATCAGCTCACGCCATATAGGTGTAAGCAGGGGTAAAGTGCTATTTTTTTATAAGTGGGGGGTTGACCTAACATCCCCTATGGGGGTCCGGGGGCATGTTCCTCCGGGAAGATTTTTAAATATTGAAGTTAAATGCATCAATCTGGTGCACTTTGAGAGCAAATTTAAGAGCCAGGTACCGCTGCACTCTCTCTCTCTCTCTCTCTCTCTCTCTCTCTCTCTCTCTCTCTCTCTCTCTCTCTCTCTCTCTCTCTCTCTCTCTCTCTCTCTCTCTCTCTCTCTCTCGGAGTGGCGTTAAGGTGCTCTCCGGCTGCAGCACTACATCCCTGAGTGCAGGCATATTGTCATAACTCGAACCCTGGAGGAGAGTCTATCAAACCGGCCCACACCTGTCACCTGTAAAACATGAACAACAGGGTGTCGCTGTCCAGGTTGCTAGGCGACAGTGCTACGGACCGCGGGTGTCAGGTGGCGTAAACAGGAAGTCCTCCTTAAACCAGACAGTCTCATTTCGTAGACCGCTCGGTTTGCTGTTCCTTCACTTTATTTTATATTTATATACATTTATTTTGGACGAACATTTAGCGTGAGGAAAGGCATGTGTGGCGTGAGTGCATGAGATATGTGTTAATTGCGTGACTCTCACGGGGTTGGCAGCCCTGCTATAGGCCTACTCAGATCTTGTACTTGAGTAAAAGTAGAAGTACTCAGATCTTGTGCTTCAGTACAAGTAGAAGTACTCAGATCTTGTGCTTGAGTAAAAGTAGAAGTACTCAGATCTTGTGCTTGAGTAAAAGTAATATAAATACAATGTCCTGTAAGAGCTCTTATTTTGAAGTGCTTCCTGTTTGCTGTTAAGTTTCACTTCTTGCTCGTCGGTCGTGTCGCACCTTCTTCTTCTTCTTCTTCTTCTCTCTAAAGGTTTGTAACTTTTTGTGACTTTAGAGCTTTTAGAGACAACTCTGATTATCAATCATTGCTCAGAGAATAAGAACAACTCTTTAGTTTTACTTTCAGAGAATCAGAGACAGACTTTAACTCTCTTCCTGTTTTTACCTGAGATACACCTGAGGCCTGGGGGGTATACTACAATGAAGATTTTCGTTTAGCAAGCTAACTTCAGGGGTTTCCGGTCCTACGAAGCTGGTTCACTTTTTAGCAGGCTAGATAACTTATTCTGAACGGCAAGCCTCCTTAGCAGGATAGGTTCCAGGATAAAAGCACTGCCTGCTGACCAATCAGAGCTCAGTGTGCGGAGTTTAAAGCGATCAATTCATATGACAGGAGGAGAAAGGAAATACAGTTTAAACTGCGGTTGCAGGAAAGACGGCCGGACAAAATCACCGACTGTGTGAACGTGAAAATGAATAGAATATCACCTCCCATCTTCAGAGCAATCTGACTATTATAACATTAGCGTTAAGAAAGCTTACTTAAATATTTGCCACAACATAAGTAACCGGATCAGAGTAACATTACGTAGCCTACAGTCCGCGGCACTGTGAGTGCAGACGGCGATGTGTCCCATTATCATTCATATCACATGATATCACATCATAATGTATCATATATTTCCTTTTTGAGTCAGCTTCTTGAGCCGTATCTGGCGTGCAACACTCACAGTGTCAAATACTGTATGCAGAAGTATTATTTTAAGCAACACATTAAGTTGAAACACTCGAGTCAAATGTAATTAAAGTCAGATCCACTCGTGTCTTAGACGGGGCAGCAGTGATATCATAAAACTGTTAATGAACGTATTCAAACACTTTTTCTTTTACCAGCAGTATTCACCTTGCAGGTGCAGCTATGTGGCTTTGATCCTGGATAAAGTGTTTAAGTCATGGATGTTTAAAGTTTAACGTCTTCATATTTGTCTAATATTAGTTGACTTTTCATTCAGGAAATATATGACGCGCTGCGCTGCACGCGAAACTATGCAGATACAAGCAGTTTTCTCCTCGTGTAAACGGCGCCTTAGTCAACCGGATAGCTCAAAACATATCCAGGATATGTTGAACTAGATTCGTAGTATACCCCCGAGGTTAGCCGCTCAGCATAAGTTACCATCAGAGTTGGGTGTAACAATGTAATAATATTACTTTTGTCGGTAACGGAGTAGTGTAACGCGTTACTTTTATAATTCAGTAATCACACTACAGTTACTAACATTGCCCCGACACGCGTTACTTCGTTACTTTTATAAAATCAGTCATAATCACACTGACAGACAAGAGGGGTTTCCGCCGCAGGTTTATATGTACGTAATCTGCGCGACTTGCGCATCCACATCTCCACGTGCAGTCCTGCATAAACATGGCAGAGTCAGCGATAACTTTCGAGGGGTGGAGGTATGCCCATTATTTTGAGTTCGTCCGAAGAATAGACAGGAATGTGACGGTGAGGTGCAAACTGTGTCCAGGCCAGAAGCTGTTATCCACTGCTGCAAACACCACGTCAAACCTCAACAAACACCTGCAAAGAACACATGCTAGTGAAGCTAATAGCTAAGGACCCCCGAACCCAGAGTGAGGATGTTGTGAGTCGCGGCCGCCGACTCCGAAGCAGCACAAATGAGAATTTGGAGGACCGGTAACCAAAGCAGAGATGGACAGGCTTGTAGCATCCTTCATAGTGGAGGTAGTGTTGCCCATTTGCACAGTGGAATCACCATCGCATCGTTCAGAGCAGGGGCGTCGCCTGGACCTGAAAACATTCGGGGCTTAGCCCACAGTGGCGGCGGCACTACAGTGGCATTTTTCACTGCAACACTCCCCACACGCACACACACAGTACACCCGCGACTGTTACAATGAAGGCTCGATAATCAGCTCACGGCATATAGGCAGGGGTAAAGTGGTTTTTTATGAGTGGGGGGCTCACCTCCTCTAGGGGGTTCCGGGGGGATGCTCCCCCGGGAAGATTTTTTTTTAAATATTGAAGTTATATGCATCAATCTGGTGCACTTTGAGAGCAAAATGAAGAGATCTATGGATACCTCTCTCAACACCCATATGAAGCAGAACTGTAAACAGATGTACTTTTTCTTTATGGATATTTTACTAATCACTCCCCTTTTAAACTCTATTCTTGTTTTACTGCCATATAGTATTTCATAACTGTTTTTCCTTTATTCTCTTTTTTTTTATAACTATAATGATCATATGAAGGTGTGCCGCGGAAATAATCTTTTGAATAATTTGTGACCAAACCGTTTGAGACCCACTGAGATAACTTAGACTAAAGTTAACTATCTAAACACTCAGAGAGTCCTTTAGCTCACCTGAGTCTCTCAGTCTGAGAGGAGAGGACTCTCCTCCAGCTTCTTGTGGAACAAACAGCTCCTTTATGTCCGTTAGTGCAGCTAGCTAACCAGATGCTAACAACACAGTCCATGCTGGCACCGGTCCCTCCCCCTCTAAGGCCCAATCCCAAACCACTCCCTCCCTACCCCTCCGTGGCGGAGTGAACTCCGTCTGTAGCCACACTCGCAGCTCAACAGATGGAGGGAGTAAATACAGCGGCAAGCTTTGGGACAAACTCCCCTCTCTCCGGCAGAAACAGGAAATGCCGTAACTGTATGTAACAACGGTTTCAAATCAGCATCTCTTAGACAAAAAATGTAAATTAAGAACTCAAATAAAACTCCAAACATCTTTCATTGTGTTACTTTTTTGTAAAGCTCTTTTAGTTTTAAACCTGATGTTTATAAGCTTCTTAGTTTTTGCAACAGTCTGTAAATATACACAACTTTATAATAAAATGCACACATTTACCTTTTTCTAGACTAAACACAGGTATGATCCTAAGTTAAAAAAATATGAGGTTATCATGAGGTTGTTAACATCGCAATTTATCAGTGGATGTTTGCTGGAACTACTTGTAAACAGCGTGTTTCCTGACGGACACACACAGCGTGACTCCGGTCAGGTAGAGACCGGTCTCAAGTCAGCACCGATGCAGACTCGCTGTTTGAGGGCTTGATAGCCCACTCCCCCTCCACACCTCTCCACACTCGTTGGTTTGGAACAGCACTTAATGTGGCGGACCCTCCGCGCGAACGCGCAAACGGAGGGGTAGTGTGTAGGGGTAGGGTGTAGGGCGTGGTTTGGGATTGGGCCCTAAATGCGCTATTGCCACACACACACAGAGCCGAGCTTGAATGACACAAGCACACGTTTATTTCCATGCAACTCTCTGATTGGTCTGGTGTCATGCCTCTGTTGCATTCACTGAACACGGGAAATTACAGTGCTGCCGTCCTCTCTTGTGTCATGATGAGGTTCACGTAAAGCACGGTTAATGTATTATATTATTGAGGGAGAATTGTCCGGGGCTACAGAAAAAACATTCGGGGCTAAAGCCCCGGATGCCCAGGCCAGGCGACGCCACTGGTTCAGAGATAGACTGAGCAAAATACAGATAGCAGGAGACAGAGGACAGCCATAGTCAGAGCTATCTGGATCAGTCTTATGCGACAATGGAAACTGAACTAAAGAGAACATTTGAAACTTTAGCAGTCTGCGTGATCTGCCTGTAGGGAGGGGCGGGCCGGCCCTGCGAGTAAAGTAACGAGTAAAGTAACGAGTAAAGTAACGAGTTACTATATGTAGAGAGTGACGAAGTAGTGTAATATATTACTTTTTTTAAAGTAATATGTAATATGTAATATATTACTTTTTTTTTATATCAGTTTTCCCTGAAGTCAGCCGGCTAAGCGAAAATCCGGCTTCGTAGTACAGGCCTCTGTACAAAAAACTATTATTATTATTATCAATCATTACTCAGGGAATAACTCAGAGACCCTCTCTCTTTATTTCTGTCCTTAATGTTTGTGTGTGTGGGTGTGTGTGTGTGTGTGTGTGTGTGTGTGTGTGTGTGTGTGTGTGTGTGTGTGTGTGTGGGTGTGTGTGTGTGTGTGTGTGTGTGTGTGTGTGTGTGTGTGTGTGTGTGTGTGTGTGTGTGTGTGTGTGTGTGTGTGTGTGTGTGTGTGTGTGTGTGTGTGTGTGTGTGTGTGTGTGTGTGTGTGTGTGTGTGTGTGTGTGTGTGTGTGTGTGTGTGTGTGTGTGTTGTGTGTGTGTGTGTGTGATGACCAGCAGAGTATATTTAAAGAAAAACATTTTAAAATATAAAGAGGAATATATTATAATAATAAATGTGAGAATTAAGATGAATTAAAGTAGAGGAAGGAATTAACGAAAATAAAAATGTGGAAATGTAAACATTAGTAATTGAAGAAAACAACACTAATGTTCCTCCGTCAGCCACCAGAGGGCGACACACCCACAGCCTCACTCACAGCCTCACTGTTTCATCAAAAACGTTACAAACCAAAGTAAAGAGATAATAGTTCAAGAGCACGAAATACAAATATATATGAATTAAATTAAGAAAAAAAGGAACATTTGGAAATACAATAAAAGGTCAAATGTAAAAACATTTACATAATATATGTGGAAGTATAGAGAGGCGAAGTCCCTCCCTTTCCGGTGGACCTCCATGGGACCTTATTTTATATTTTAAATTTTTTTTTAACATTGACAAACATCATATGTGTAATTCGTGGCACAATTCAAACGGGATGGAAAGATAATCTTTCTCTCTCCATTGACTTCAATACATACTTTTTCCGAAATAAGGTCCCATGGAGGTCCACCGGAAGGGGAGGGACTTCGCCTCTCTATAGATGAGATTAACACCTACGTCACTTCCGGGCGAAAATTACGGCCCCGCCCACTTTTTGGGGAAAACAACGCTGTCATTTGAATGGCGGTTAATACTAGAGATGGCAAATCCGGATCCTTTTACGGACTCAAGGTCTTCTGAGTCAGTCATTGAAGAGATCCGGATCATACGAGTCATTTGAGTCATATGAGTCACCAAGAGCGTATAAATCCTACTGGTGAAACAGGAGCACATAGTCTCCAACTTCAAATAAATTAAAATTTTAGAGCTACTAGTGAGGGTGGCAGTCCACTGTTTGTGTATTTGTAATTTTGAATTTGTCACTTGAGATTTGCATTTCACGAGCATATTAAACTAACATTACTTTAACCTCCGCTACACAAACATGATCTAACAACGTTTGTGTCTTAGTGCTTGTTTATTGCAGTATTTGGCTTCTTACACTTGACTGGGTGAAGTC
This sequence comes from Trematomus loennbergii, assembly GCA_012861695.1. Taxonomy (NCBI): domain Eukaryota; kingdom Metazoa; phylum Chordata; class Actinopteri; order Perciformes; family Nototheniidae; genus Trematomus; species Trematomus loennbergii. Next base: position 171,408 of record JAAOOA010000566.1, on the reverse strand, counting down.
GTCAAATTATGTGCACAGTATGCATCTACGTTATCACAAACAGAGCTGGCTGAGTCTGAAAACCGTGACGAGTCCGGAACCGTTTGCTGTTTCGCGCTGTGTGGAGCACTCATTCAGTCCGCTTACCGAATCTGAGTCTGCTGTTGACTCGTGCATGATGATTCTGGATCTCTGGATCTGCTACGGTTACGGCTCTGAGTCCACACAAGTCTGCTAGGTTTTGCACAGTGAGTCAGGATTTGCGAATCTGAGTCTGCTGTTGACTCGTGCATGATGAGTCTGGATCTCTGGATCTGCTACGGTTACGGCTCTGAGTCCCCACGAGTCTGCAGGAAGTTTCACTGATCCGTGTCCACTCCCCTGAGCCAAACAATATTTTCTGGCAGCAATCCTACTTGTTAAAGGCTAGGCAGATGGACTGGGGTACGTTGTAATGTGATTTTACATGTTATAAGGAGAGTAGCGAGTGGAGCAATTTATAGTTTTAATTTGTACCCAGGTGTAAGACTCAAATGACTCGGGTTAATGGAGAAGGGAGACTCGTCACTCACAGATCATTACTAGGATCCGGGTTAATGATCCGGATGAATCAGGACTCACCCATCTCTAGTCAATACACATTCTGACATGTTTGCCAATCCGATCAGAATTGTTTGAAAACCGTGGATATGTGGATCTTCAGAGAGCCCGATTACGATGGCCAGTCAGGCAAACAATTACATTAAATCATTAGAAATCCACGATCGGGCTCGATATATGGTTAGATTAAAATCAGTAGGCGAGGCCGTAATTTCGCCAGCTGTTACTCTCATGAGCGAGGCGGGAAATAATATTTTTATCATGCCAACAAGCTGCTGTGTCGTTTATTGCTCCTCAAACTTTAAAACAAATCCAGAGTTCAGTGTTTCTGAACTTCCTCTAAGAAGAAAGGAGCTCTGTGGCTTCAGGCTCGATCGCCGTTCAAATGACAGCGTTGGTTTCCCCAAAAGTGGGCGGGGGAGTTTTTTGCCCGGAATGTGTTACTCTCATCTATAAAGATGAGTAAAAACGTTTACAAAAAATAAAATGATGAACGTGGACATTTAAACATTAGAAATGAAAGAAAACAATATGTGAAAATACAAAGAGGAATAAATAAAAGGGAATGTAATAAATAATAATACAATTAATAAATATAGTCAACAGGAGTAGTGATAAAAAGAGCTCACAATAAATGAAACAATTATAAAAATTACATAAATTGAAGAATATAAATACTATATAAATAATAATAAGAACATCTAAATGATACATTAATGATACAAATAATTTTTTAAATACTAAAATAATAAATGTGGATTTAGTGCATTAGTAATTAAAGAAAACAACACTAATGTTCCTCCCTCAGCCACCAGAGGGCGACACGTCCCACAGCCTCACTCACAGGTCAACTGTTTAATAAAAAACGTTACAAACCAAAGTAAAGAGATAATAGTTCAAGAGCAGGACATTGAATATTTTTAAATTAAATAAAACCAATTAAAATCCTATAAGAAAATATATGAAGCTGAATTTTATAAAATAAGAACATTTGAAAAATACAATAAAAGGTCAAATACAATAAAAGGTCAAATGGTATTTACATAATATATGTGAAAGTATAAAGATGAGTAAATACAACATAATAATTAATGTATAAATACAACAGGTACAAAATAACATTTAAACATTAAAGAAAACAATATGTGAAAATACAAAGAGGAATAAATAAAAGGGAATGTAATAAATAATAATACAATTAATAAATATAGTCAACAGGAGTAGTGATAAAAAGAGCTCACAATAAATGAAACATAAATTGAAGAATATAAATATTATATAAATAATAATCAGAAAATGAAAATGATGCATAGATGAATAATAAGCTAACACATAACTATACAAATATAAAAATGAATAAATGATTGATAAATAGGAATCAATAAAACATGTTAAGCCATGTCTTACAGATTGCTTTGTTTTCATGCTTAGAAATAAACAGAGAGAAGGGATAGTGGAGATTGAGCCGGAAAACAAAATAGATAAATAAGAAATACATTAAAAGCTAAAGCAAACAGGACAAGAAGTTAATGATCATGAAATAAAAACACTAGATCAGTAAACATGGAATAAAATGATCCAACTCAAATCCATGAATGACAGTGAAGAATAGAATAAAACTAGAGAATGCAATTCCTGAAGAAATTGCTAGTGGGAATGCTTTATGCTGAAAAGCTGACGCTAAACTGCTATGCTGAAATGTAATGTGTAAGAAGAAAGTGAAGAATTTAGATTGAAATGATACATGAACACTGGGGGCTTGAATGTGTGATGAGAAGAAAAGAAAGTAAAAAGGCTGGAAAAGCAGCAGAATATTTGAAATGCAAACTTTTGAACTAACTTGATGGCGAATGATCTGTCGCCATGCCAACGGCATTTGATGACATCCCATAATACGCTTAGATGCGTTGATGGCTGTGTTACCAAACCTGTGAAGTTTTGGGCAGTGAACTTTAATATTAGTCAAATATGAAGAAGTTAAACTTTAAACATCCATGACTTAAACACTTATCCAGGATCAAAGCCACATAGCTGCACCTGCAAGGTGAATACAGCTGGTAAAAGAAAAAGTGTTTGAATGCGTACATTAACAGGTTTATGATATCACTGCCCCGTCTAAGACACGATCTGACTTTAATTACATTTGACTCGAGTGTTTCGTCAACTTAATGTGTTGCTTAAAATAATACTTCTGCATACAGTATGTGACACTGTGAGTGTTGCACGGCCAGATACGGCTCAGCTGACTCAGATAAGGAAATATATGATACATTATGATGTGATATGATATGAATGATAATGGGACACATCAACGTCTGCACTCACAGTGCCGCGGACTGTACTTAATGTTACTCTGATCCGGTTACTTATGTTGTGGCAGATATTTAAGTAAGCTTTCTTAACGCTAATATTATAATAGTCAGATTGCTCTGAAGATGGGAGGATATATTCTATTAATGTTCACGTTCACACAGTCAGTTGATTTTTGCCGGCCATCTTTCCTGCAACGGCAGTTTTTCTGTATTTCCTCTATCCTGTAATATGACTTGATCGCTTTAAACTCCGCACACGGAGCTCTGATTGGTCAGCAGGCGGTGCTTTCACTGAGTTGATCTCTTAGCCTGCAACCTAACCTCCTCCCGAGGAGGTTAGCCGCTCAGCATAAGTTACCATGGAGATCTAGCCGGATAAAAAGAGAACCAGCGTCGTAGGACCGGAAAGCCCGAGTTTTCCCTGAAGTTAGCCGCTAAGAGAAAATCCGGCTTCGTAGTACAGGCCTCTGGTTTCCACGTGCACAGATATGAACACTTCCTGCAGCTCTCAGTGACAGATGCTCTGTGTTTGTCTGCAGATGAAGGTCTAAAGCTCTCTGAGGATTCAGCTGCAGCTAACAAGCTAACAAGCTAACAGGATGCATTATTGCACTAGCTCTAACTGTGACTGGAACAAGAGGAATATTTCAGAAAGCTTTCAGAGTCCGATAGAAGTGAAGACTGATCCCCAAAGAAAGGCAACGAGAAAGCACTTAGCATCAAAATATAGTTAAAGTAGCGACAGTAAGTAAGTAGTCATTGTGCAGATTGGTCCATTTCAGAATAATATATATGATATGTTTTATAATGATTGATCATGAAAGTGTTCTCAAAGCTGGTAAAGGTGCAGCTAGTTTGAATGACTTTGTATACTGCAGGGTAGCTTGTGGATTTACTCCAGGTGGAACTAAAGTCTGATTTAACACTTGATTATATTTCACATCATTCATCCACATCTGTGAAGTAACTAAAGGGATTAAATACATGTAGTGGAGTAGAAGTACACCATGTACCTCTGAACTGTAGAGGAGTAGAAGTACACCATTTACATCTGATAGTGAAGTAGAAGTACTAAGAAGTATAAAATGGAAATACTCAGGTAAAGTACAAGTACCTACAAATTGTACTTACAGTACTGAATAAATGTACTTAGTTTACACCACTTAAGCTCAGCATGCACTTGTGTGTTGAAGCCCAGAGCAGCAACCCAGACCTGGACCTGGACCTGGACCTGGACCTGGACCTGGACCTGGACCTGGACCTGGACCTGAGTCCCGCTGTGTTTCCTCAAAGAGTGACCGCTCGATGGAGCCTCAATCTGCTGATGGGGGGTAAGAATTTAAAACGGACTAAAAGCCATTTGAGTCAGTTGTTGTCTGTATTAAAGCTTCTGTGTAACCTTCAGGAAATCTTGGTTATTAGCGACGTCGGTGGGCGTTAAGTGAACTGCAGTTAGCATCCTGGGCATGAACTCAGTAGCCTCGTCTCAATACCCTCCTCGACTCCTCCTTTCCCTCACTCGCGTCCCTTCCTTGCGTCTTAGCTCCTCCGCCTCCGTAAGATGCGAGCGAGAGACACGAGGAGGTGACGCGAGGACAGAGGAGTCCTCAGGTATTAATTGGGATGTCCTCGTTCACTCAAACGTCACTCTTAAACGACGTCTGTTAATGATGACATGTGCACAGCTGTATCCCCTCTCATTGGGTTTAACTGAATAACCTTTAGAACCGGCCCATTTATTGTTAAATATGTATTTAAATGATGAATCTTTCTCTTTTTAGTCAAGGAATTCAATGTATGATGGTTGGTCCTGCTTTTGTGTTCCGTTTTGGTGTAAATGTACATTTCAATAAAATTATAATTATAATAATGTGAAAGCCTTTACTCTGAACATGTGTGTCCTGTAGATCCCCACATTCACCACAAACCCACATTCAGGACTGTGAATTTTAAATAATTTAACTCCTGAATATCTTAACACAAAACAAAACAAATAATTTTTATTTATCAAGATCTAGCCATTTATGAAATAGCTTTCTTAATAGCTATGTTTTAGTGACGTTCAAGATCATTAAACATGACTTAAATTGTTAGTATAACCTTAAGAAATGAATTGCACATAATAATTCCCACGGAGCTGTGAGCACTTAGACATTTATGTGACGCTTTTCCACTCATTCTTCCAGTTCTCCGTTTTCCTCTCTTGAAATCGACCAGCTGTGAAGGTGGGGGCGGGGCTTTTATACGCGAGTAGTGAAAACACTTCCGCGTAGTCTGCTCTCGTGTATTCTCCCTTTCGTCTCCTCCCGCACCCCTCCTCCCTCACCCCTCCTCGACTCCTCCGTGTGCATTTCAGCTATTGGGACGTCCTTCAAAATGGCGTGTCTTGATCGATTTCCGGGTCAAGTCCCGGAGGAGGGACTGCTCCTGGGCTGCAACATAAAGCGGGGAGGCGAGACGAGAGGTATGAATAACAAAGACGTTTATTATAAATACACAAAGTTGAAGACGCGGCACCAGCAACAGATCCCAGAGGCTGGCCCGGAGAGAGTGCCCAGAGGAGTGAGAGAGCGACGTAACCGGCTGGACTCCTCTTAAATGCTTCCGGCAGATGCAGCTCATCAGGCAGGTGCAGCTCGTCAGGCAGGTGCAGCTCGTCAGGCACCCAGGCACCTGCAATCACACACACAACCAGACGGCACCCCACGTGGTGTGGAGGGTCGTCACACTATCCAGAGATCATCTCACTCTGTTTATCATTGCCCTTCAACACTTTTAGCTGCATTATGTGTATTTAGGCCACATCAGTATCCTCATCCTCCTAGACATGTCTGCAGCTTTTGACCCCATCTCCCATACCATCCTGTTCAACCGCCTATCCAACTACCTTGGCCTTACTAGTACAGCTCTATCCTGGTTCCACTCATACCTCTCCAACAGGTAACAGTTTGTCACCATCAGAAACTCCAGCTCCCCTCCAGCCCCAGTCAACCAAGGCGTGCCGCAAGGCTCAGTGCTTGGCCCTCTTCTCTTCACCATCTACATGCTCCCCCTTGGTCAAATCAACCGCCAACACGGTCTCAATTTTCATTCCTACGCCCACGACCCCCAATCCATATCAGCACTGACCCATCCACTAAGCCCCCTCCGCTCTCACAAGTCAATTTCCTCAGCAACATAAAACCTGGATATCTAGTAACCTCCTCAAACTCAACAGCAACAAGACAGAGCTCGTAGTTGTGGCCCCTGAAGAACTACTGGAAGCTTGGAGATCTCTTCCTAATTCTTGATGGATGCACCTTCCCCCCCTCCCCTGAAGCCCGCAACCTGGGTGTTATTCTGGACTCCACCCTGTCTTTCAACTCCCACATCCGGTCCATTACAAAACCCCCCTTCTTCCACATAAAAAACATATCAACAATACGGCCCTCACCCCCGACCCGGTGGCAGAAACCCTTGGACTACTGCAATGGAGTCTTCTCTTAAGTCCCACATTCCCTAACCTAAACCTTAGATCAAACTAATGGGTATGAAGTGAAGGCACACCAATGTCTGCATCTGTTTCTGTTTCAGGGTCCAGCAGCAGAGACCAGACTCTCCCAGCTGTCTGTCCTCAAGAGCGACCGTCGAAGGACGATCATAAACTTTAAAGGACGACCTCCATCTGCTGATCAGAAGTAAGCTGTAACTCATAGTAAGAGTCCGGTTATGAAGAATAAAACCAGTTTGTATAAAGTTGTCCGACCCCTCCTCTTGTCCAAAGTTTTAGTTGTGAACGTCCACACTGGGAGGGGCAGTGAAACTCCATCTGAAAACTCAGGCTGTTCAGAAGCTGTTCCACCATCTCACAAACACTTCTGATGGAGGATACTGAGCCTTCATCAAAGTCACAACCAGCTCTACTGCCAGGTGAACCCTGACCCCTGCTATGGTGCTGGAGGTGGAGCTGGGGGGGTAACGGGGGCTGGTGTAAGAACTGTCCCTAGGTCTTTCCTTTTCCTGATGAACAGCTGTTAGCCAGCTGCAGAGTCCAGTATCTATCCACACAGCCACGTTTCAGGAAGACCAGAATGAAGGATGGACAGAATCCTCTGGTCTTCAACAGTAGCTGGAAATAAATATTCCTGTAGTGCAAAGTTCCCGCTGACGCACAGGACCACCAGCCTGTTCCCCTGTCCTCCTTCACCCTGAGTGTGTCTCTGTGTGGACAGACATAATGTGAGCTAATGCTTCATGATTCCTCCACAGAGGGGACCAGGAGAGCTCGGAGGTTCCCGGTGGTCAGTCTGCCCAGCAGCATCAGACACAGCTGGACTCCATATTTACGGTGAGTACATGTACTACAGATACTTTACCTCTCTTCTGTTCACAGTCATCTCCATGCTGCACTTTTAGAGAGTCAGTCTGTCCGGATCTGATGTTTGGATCCATGGTTTATAGTTTGTGTCGTTCATGTGATGTTCCAGCTGCTGGAGGACCACATCGTCACTTTGTGAAGAGCGAGCTGAAGAAGATCCAGAAGGCTCTGAGTTCAGATTACCCAGAAGGCTTAGAGAGTCAGAGTGATGATGAGGAGGTGTTGGAGGCTGAGGATGAAGAGCAGAGGAGGAGCAGAGAGGCATTTCTGAACATCACACTGCACTTCCTGAGGAGCATGAAGCAGGAGGAGCTGGCTGACCGTCTGCACAGCAGTAAGAGGGTTTCTATAAAGATTTAACACTCTGGATAAATGTCTCATCTGCTGATGTCTCAAGAGACCAACATATATCCATATTTTATTCAGAGAACCAGAGTTACAGTGTGACCAATGATCTTTTGTTGTGTGTTCTTTCAGAAACCTTTGCTGGAGTTGTCAGCGTAAACTTAAGTCCACCCTGAAGGAGAGGTTCCAGTGTGTGTTTGAGGGCATTGCTAAAGCAGGAAACCCAACCCTTCTGAACCAGATCTACACAGAGCTCTACATCACAGAGGGGGGGTCTGCAGAGGTCAATGATGAACATGAGGTCAGACAGATTGAAACAGCATCCAGGAAACCAGACAGACCTGAAACAACCATCAGACAGAAGACCTCTTTAAAGCCTCACCTGGAAGAGATGCACCAATCAGAGCAGTGATGACAAAGGGCGTGGCTGGCATTGGGAAAACAGTCTTAACACAGAAGTTCACTCTGGACTGGGCTGAAGGCAAAGCCAACCAGGACATCCAGTTCATATTTCCATTCACCTTCAGAGAGCTGAATGTGGTGAGAGAGAACAAGTACAGCTTGGTGGAACTTGTTCATCACTTCTTCTCTGAAACCAGAGACGCAGGAATCTGCAGGTTTGATCAGTTCCCGGTTGTGTTCATCTTTGACGGTCTGGATGAGTGTCGACTTCCTCTGGACTTCCACAACACTGAGATCCTGACTGATGTCACAGAGTCCACCTCAGTGGATGTGCTGCTGACAAACCTCATCAGGGGGAAGCTGCTTCCCTCTGCTCGCCTCTGGATAACCACACGACCTGCAGCAGCCAATCAGATCCCTCCTGAGTGTGTGGACATGGTGACAGAGGTCCGAGGGTTCACTGACCCACAGAAGGAGGAGTACTTCAGGAAGAGATTCAGAGATCAGGAGCAGGCCGGCACCATCATCTCCCACATCAAGACCTCACGAAGCCTCCACATCATGTGCCACATCCCAGTCTTCTGCTGGATCTCTGCTTCAGTTCTGGAGGAGGTGTTGAAAACCAGAGAGGGAGGAGAGCTGCCCAAGACCCTGACTGAGATGTACATCCACTTCCTGGTGGTTCAGTCCAAAGTGAAGAACGTCAAGTATGATGGAGGAGCTGAGACAGATCCACACTGGAGTCCAGAGAGCAGGAAGATGATGGAGTCTCTGGGGAAACTGGCTTTTGAGCAGCTGCAGAAAGGCAACCTGATCTTCTATGAGTCCGACCTGACAGAGTGTGGCATCGATATCAGAGCAGCCTCAGTGTACTCAGGAGTGTTCACACAGGTCTTTAGAGAGGAGAGAGGACTGTACCAGGACAAGGTGTTCTGCTTCGTCCATCTGAGCGTTCAGGAGTTTCTGGCTGCTCTTCATGTCCATCTGACCTTCATCAACTCTGGAGTCAACCTGCTGCAGAAGAACCACAACCTCCCCAAAGTCTCAGAAGTCAAACCTGAACTAACACATCTCTACCAGAGTGCTGTGGACCAGGCCTTACAGAGTCCAAACGGACACCTGGACTTGTTCCTCCGCTTCTTCCTGGGTCTTTCACTGCAGACCAATCAGAAACTCCTACGAGGCCTGCTGACACAGACAGGAAGTGGCTCAGAGATCAACAGGAAACAGTCCAGTACATCAAGAAGAAGATAGAAGAGGATCTGTCTGCAGAGAGAAGCATCAACCTGTTCCACTGTCTGAATGAACTGAATGATCGTTCTCTAGTGGAGCAGATCCAACAGTACCTGAGTTCAGGAAGTCTCTCCACAGAAACTGTCTCCTGCTCAGTGGTCAGCTCTGGTCTTCATCTTACTGTCATCAGGAGAAGATCTGGACGTGTTTGACCTGAAGAAATACTCTGCTTCAGAGGAGGCTCTTCTGAGGCTGCTGCCAGTGGTCAAAGCCTCCAACAAAGCTCTGTAAGTACAGAGATCATTTGATTTAGAGAATCAGTTATTAATACACTGCTGTCTCCTGAATAACTGTTGTCCTCATCGTCTCTTCAGGCTGAGTGGCTGTAACCTGTCAGAGAGAAGCTGTGAAGCTCTGTCCTCAGTCCTCCTCTCCCAGTCCTCTAGTCTGAGAGAGCTGGACCTGAGTAACAACGACCTGCAGGATTCAGGAGTGAAGAAGCTGTCTGCTGGACTGGAGAGTCCACACTGTGAACTGAAGACTCTCAGGTCAGAGCACAGTACAGTTTGATCAGCCGTGCTGTGTGGTGTGGGAATACCATCATCAAAAACATAATTGAAGTGAAACGCGACACAATATATCAGTCACAATTCACAATTTATTGGCACAAACTTCTTTAAAGTTAAAAAAACATCCCCCTTGTGTACCACACACAGAAAAATATACAAAGGGCTGGGCCCATCACTAGAGGTGAGGTATATTGCCTCAAAGATCAATCAAATGTAGGTAAATGATTCTTGATACTTGAATATGCTTCAAGAAAAACACAGCCTTTATCCCTCCCCAGAGGGTTTCCTTTACTTTGTTGGCGGCTCATCCTTTCACAGAAGGATTGATTATAATAAGGAGAAATAGGAAGGGTTTGTTTGCAAATAAGTTATTGGGCTGGGCTTTTTTTTTACAAACTAACATTTGTTAGAAAATGTTTTCAACTTAATTGACTGAATTTATTAGAAAATTGGGCTCATTAACACATGAATACTTCTGTTTGATATATATATATATATATGTTTACATTTAAGAAGTACAATATAAGAAAAGCACAAGTTTCTCTCTAGTCTTTCTTCACATTATTCTCTATTCCTTTGTTTTATGATCTGTTCATCAATAAGACCCTTACCATGGCTGTCCAGTTGAACTGTGAAGCAGTGACTGGAGTTTTAGGTGTAGAGATGACCCAGAGGTGATGCAGTAATAAGCCCCCCCCCCTCTTCCAGTCCTGGACCCTCAGATGATCTGACGGCTTGTTTGTGTGTCTGCAGGCTGTCAGGCTGTCTGATCACAGAGGAAGGCTGTGATGCTCTGGCCTCAGCTTTAAACCCCTCCCATCTGAGAGAGCTGGACCTGAGCTACAATCATCCAGGAGACTCGGGGGGAGGCTGCTGTCTGCTGGACTGGACACGCTCAGGTATGGAGAGGCACTCAGTCTGATAGAGGAGGTAGAAACTGGCTCCTATGACATATGACATTCACACAGATGTGTCTTATATTTAGCACAGGAAGTGACATCAGCTCCGAGCTCGGCAGAATCTGCACCTGGCTCGCCGATAATAAATTGTCATTACACCTGGGTAAAACAGAGTCCATTCTCTTCGGTTCGAAACATAATCTCAGCAAATCCGACGACTTCTCAGTTGCATGGGTGACATTATTGTCTCTAGTAAGAAGGAAATTACATACCTAGGATCTATTCTTGAGGCAAACCTCTCCTGTGACAAAATGGCATCCAATGTAATAAAAAAAGTCAATCAAAGAACTAGATTCCTATACCGGATCTCCTCTCTGGTAAACAAAAACACCCTGAAAACTCTGGCAGGAGCACTCATTCAAGGGTACTATGACTATGCTTGCACGTCATGGTACCATAGCACCTCCAAGGCGCTAAAAATAAAACTTCAAACATCGCAAAATAAACTGGTCAGACTACTGCTTGACCTTTCATCTAGAACCCACCTCACCTCTGCCCACTTTGACAACCAAGGATGGCTTAGAGTAGACGACAGAGTACAGCTACTTGCAATGGGCCTGGTCTACAAGATCCACTACACCTCTATGGTACCCATGTACATGTCAAAATTCTTCCCAAAGGTCAAGGAATACCATGATCATAACACCAGAGGGAGCTCCACAAATCATGTAAAACCCAGATTTGGCACAAAAAAGGGGAATACACGTTTCGGAATTATGCCACATCAAGGTGGAACGCTCTTCCCACAACTGTAAAGGAAAGTAAAACTATACTTACCTTCAAAACCTCTCTTAAAGAGCACCTTCGGGGGAGAGCATTGCAAAACTGGCCCCGGTAATGGTACAAATCTCAACCTGTCGTACAATGGACAGCTTCCCCCCCCATCTATGTATATACTCGCATTTTAGACTCTGTTACTAACTGTATATCTGTAGACTTGGTATGTCTTAAATGTCCGGTTAGGATGTATTAGAACGAAATCTAAAATGAAAATTGTAAATAAGCCATCTGTATGTAAAAAACCACCTGTATGTAAATTGTAAATAAGCCATCTGTATGTCAAAATGTCTTATATGTCTTAATGATATGATGAATTGGAAATGGGGGACCCTGATAGATAGATAGATAGATAGATCGTACTTTATTGATCCCAAATTGGGAAATTGTTTTTGTTACAGCAGCATAAAAGGCATTTTACAATAAAACAAAATATACAAGAATAGAATAAAATAAAATATAAAATATAAAATATACATGTCAAAATACAAAATAGAAAATATACATACAGATATTATATATATATATACAAATATATATTCAAAATATATGGAATTATGGTGTATTAAATATGAAACAGATTATGTGTGAGTAAAATGTACAACGTGGTTTTATTTCTAGAGAAACTATGGAGCAGAGAGTTCTCTTCCAGCCAGAGGTGATTTATTGTACAGTGTTATTGCAGTGGGCAGGAATGTTTTCCAGTATCTGTCCTTGTGGCAGGGGAGCTGCAGCAGTCTGTTGGAGAAGGAGCTGCAGCAGTCTGTAGGAGAGGAGCTGCAGCAGTCTGTTGGAGAAGGAGCTGCAGCAGTCTGTAGGAGGAGGAGCTGCAGCAGTCTGTTGGAGAAGGAGCTGCAGCAGTCTGTTGGAGAAGGAGCTCCGCTGACTGTCCAGCTGCTGGTGGAGAGGATGGGTGGGGTTATCCATGATGGACAACAGCCTGTTCAGTGTCCTCCTCTCCACCACAGCTTCAAAGGGGTCCAGCTTGATGCCGATGACTGACCCAGCTTTCCTGATCAGTTTATTGATCCTGCTGGTGTCACCGGCTCTGATGCTGCCCCCCCAGCAGACCGCAGCAAAGAAGAGTGCACTAGCCACCACAGACTGATAGAAGATCTCCAGCATCTTAGTGCATACGTTGAAGGATCTCAGCTTCCTCAGAAAATAGAGTCGGCTCATCCCCTTCTTGTACACAGCGTCAGTGTTGATCCTCCAGTTCAGCCCATTGTCTAAGTGCACTCCCAGGTACTTGTAGACCTCCACAACTGCCACATCCTCTCCCAGAATGCACAGGGGCAGAGGAGGAGATGTCCTCTTCCTCCTGAAATCAATGACCATCTCTCTGGTCTTGGCCACATTCAAAAGCAGATGATTTCTTCCAGTCCACTCAACAAAATCACCCACCAGCGCTCTGTACTCCTCCTCCCGTCCATCTCTTATACACCCTACCACTGCAGAGTCATCCGAAAACTTCTGCAGGTGGCATGACTCTGAGTTGTATAGAAAGTCAGAGGTGTATAAGGTGAACAGGAAAGGAGACAGCACAGTCCCCTGTGGGGCTCCAATACTACCAACCACCACATCAGACAGCACACTGCCCAGCCGGACGTACTGTGGTCTGTCCGTGAGGTAGTTAGTAATCCAGGAGATGGTGGACGAGTTTACCCTCATAGCCTGCAGCTTGTCACTCAGTAGCCGAGGCTGGATCGTGTTGAATGCACTGGAGAAATCAAAAAAGGTGATTCTCACAGTGCAACCCGATCCATTCAGGTATGAGTGAGCACGCTGCAGCAGGTAAATAATGGCATCGTCCACCCCCAGGTGAGGCTGGTAGGCAAATTGCAGAGGGTCAAGGAATGATCTCACCTGCGGTCTGAGATGGGCCAAGACCAGTCTCTCAAGCACCTTCATCACATGAGATGTGAGTGCTACAGGGCGATAGTCATTGAGCCCAGAAGGAGTTGTCTTTTTAGGGACCGGAACAACGCAGGATGTCTTCCACAGCACCGGGATGGTCTCCAGGTGCAGGCTCAGGTTGAAGATACTGGAGAACAGGAGCCAGCTGGCGTGCACAGGTCCTCAGGACCCTGGGGCTGATACCATCAGGGCCAGCAGCCTTGCCTTGGTGGAGTTTTTCCATCTGACTCTGGACCTGTCCTGTGCTCACAGTGAAGCGGGGGGGGGGCTTGATGGCAGGGGGGATAGAGGGGGGTGGTCTGAGGCAAGATGAGCAGAGGGGGGGGGGGGGTCAGCTGCAATGTGAGCAGAGGGGGGGTGCAGAAGCCATGCTGGGTGGTGGAGGAGAGGTGAAGTGTAGGTGGTGAGCAGAGGGGGGATGCTGACGCCAGGCTGAGAGGAGGAGGTGAGGTGAGAAGTGGAGGTGGAGGAGACAGCAGCGGGCGGAGAGCTAAACCTATTGAAGAAGGTGTTCAGCTCGTTGGCCCTCTCCAGGGTGCCCACAGTCAGTCTGTCTCTCCCTTTGAAGCCAGTGATAGCCTTCATCCCAGCCCAGACATCCCTGCTATTGTTCTGCTGGAGCTTAGGCCCCGGCTCCACGAGGACAAATACGGCAAAACGCATCGGAGTAACGCAAATGCAACCGCAAAAAACCTTCCGTCCCCACGCAATATACACCGGATTGTGTCAAGCTCCACGAGACGGCTCCGTTTACATCCAAACGCTGGAAAAGCTGCAGTACATATGCCGAACCTGTACGTGGCGCTGTAACTTCCTCCACAAAAGCAGCAACTTCCTCCACAAAAGCAGCGAAGAAGAATGGTTGTCATGGCTGCCTTCTGTTATTTCCGGGTGGGGGCCGAGGGATCCGGCAGAGTTTTTCGCCGGTCAACGTGTGTTAAAGTTTAAATCTTCCGGACAAAATTATAAAAGTGCCGGTCAAAGGTCTTCATTGTTATTTATTGAGCTTTAAAACAAATGAATAACGACGATATAATGATATATAATCATCAAATACATCTCTTTTTCCTCTCTTCTCACAGCGTCAGTGTCTGTCTCATGCAGCAGCTGATCCTGTAATGAGTGACTCGACAGTAAAAATAAACATATTTATAACTAGTTTAGGTAGTTTGAGAGGTAATTAAAATAGCTAAGGGTGATGATCTGACTTGAAGTGTGTGTTTTGCTCCCGCTGCATCACAGCGGCAGGAGCTGCGTGTCTCCGTCCTGTCAGATTAGACTTCACTCGCGTTTATGTCCATATCGAGATAAAGATAAATAATCTGAATTCAAGGAGGAGCTCCTGTAGATGTTGCACAAAGAACTGTAGCATGGTCAGTAGCGACTGGAGCACGATAGCAACCCTGGGGGAGAGGCGGGGCTATGAAAACGATGACCGTATAGGCGACTCCACGGCCCCGTTGGACCCCCCAGAGCGCTCTGTTCCCAGATCTATCCACCTTTGGACCCGTTGTCGTTTGCGGGGTCTGTTTCTACGTTTCCTTACGGCGTCGTGGAGCTTAGAGGGCTATACGCATGAGAAATATGCGGATTCAACCAGTTTTCGTCCTCGTGGAGCCGGGGCCTTAGTCTCCAGCTTCTTCCTGTAGGAATCTCTGCCCCTCCTCAACTTGTCTCTCAGCTCATGCTGGATACTCTTCAGCATTGATGTGTCCCCAGACTTAAAAGCTTCCTTTTTCTTATTTAAAAGAGTTTTCAGGTCACTAGTAATCCAGGGTTTATTGTTGGGGAAACAGTTGACAGTTTTAGCCGGTAATATTGTTTGTTCACAGAAGTTGATGTATTCTGTGATGCAGTCAGTCATATTATTGATGTCCTCTCCATGTGGCACACAAAGCACGTCCCAGTCAGTGGTCTCGAAGCAGTCCTGTAGAGCCTCATTAGCCCCTGGAGTCCATTTCCTCACAGTCCTGGTGGATACAGGCTGCCTCTGCACCAGAGGGACATATTTAGGAGCCAAAAAGACGAGGTTGTGGTCAGATCTGCCCAGGGGGGGAGGGCAGTGGCACAATATGCATTCTTGCTATTTGCATATAGAAAATCCAGTGTATTATTTCCCCTGGTGGAGCATTTCACATACTGAGTGAATGTAGGCAGAGATTTGTCCAGTTTTGCACGGTTAAAATCCCCAGTTATTGTTATGAATGCATTTGGGTGAAGAGTTTGGAGTTTGGCCACAGAGGAGTGAATGACGTCACCAGCCACCTCCGCGTCCGCGTTCGGTGGAATATAGACAGCAACTACGATGACAGAATAAAGTTCTCTAGGTAGATAAAATGGACGTAATCCCACAGCTAGCAGTTCAATGTCCGGGCTACAGAAACGCTCCTTCACAGTAACATGTCCAGGATTACACCATCGTTCGTTCACATACAGTGCAATCCCTCCTCCTTTCTTTTACCGCTCAGAATAACGTCCCTGTCCGCCCGAACACTCGTGAAGCCGGGGAGAGCCGTGTTATTATCCGGGATGAGCGAGTGCAACCAAGTCTCGGTAAAACACATGATGCTACACTCACGGTATTCCCACTGCGTCTTCGTCAGCACGCGGAGCTCGTCCATCTTATTCCCCAAATACCTCACGTTCCCCATTATGATGGCCGGTACACAGGGTTTGTACCTCATCTTCTTCTTCATCCTCAGCTTGGCCCCAGCTCTGCAGCCCCGCTTGAGCCTCCGAAGCTCCTCCGGGATGTCATGCCTGGCTCCGGGCAGCAGCACGGGTCGGCACAGCGCAATCAGCTGCTCACGCGTGTAAACAATGCCATCACTCCTCTGAGCATGGCTCTCCGACACAAAAAGTGAAAAAAGTAGCAGAAGAATGACCAGAAACGTTCGAAGTAAAACGTGGCCATAGTTCGCTGCAAAACAAAATAAATATCCAAAGAAAAAAAGTACAACTAAGAGAATAAAAGTAAACAAAAAGACAAAGATCAATAAAACACCGGGAGCTGCATGCAACAGGCAGCCACCAGCACGGCGCCTTACGCAAGAATGATGTAAACAAGACGAAAGTCTTTCTCTGGTCTGCATCCCCTTAACAATTGTATGTTTTGAGCTGTACTGTACTGTACCCAATATACAAGCTGTTAATAAACTTTTCAATCAATCAATCAGGACATCACAAAAGAGACACCTCAGTGTTTGTAGATGTTTCTGGAGGCAGACTGAGGTGGACATATAAGATCATTTAAAGACTAACTGACCCCCCCTCTGCTTTCAGCCTGGAGCCTGCTGGAGTCCGGTTCTTGAGGCCAGGTGTCAGGAAGTGTAAGTGTGTTTTTAATCATGAACATCTTCACACTGGGACATCACAGGCACTTTAGTAACCTTTAATACCTGCTGTGTCTCTCATCAGATTCCTGTGGACTCACACTGGACTCAAACACAGTGAACAGAAACCTCACACTGTCTGACAACAACAGGAAGGTGACATGGGTGAAGGAGAAGCAGAACTATCCTGATCATGCAGAGAGGTTTGACTACTGGCCTCAGCTGATGTGCAGAGAAGCTCTGACTGGTCGCTGTTACTGGGAGGTCGAGTGGAGAGGAGTGGCTCGTATAGCAGTGACTTACAGAGGAATCAGGAGAGGAGGCGGAGAGGACTGTAGGTTTGGAAGGAATGATCAGTCCTGGAGTCTGTTCTGCTCTGATGGAGGTTACTATGTCTGGCACAATAAGAGAGAAACAACCATCTCCTCCTCCTCCTCCTCCCCCCCCTCCTCCTCCTCCTCCTCCTCCTCCTCCTCCTCCTCCTCCTCCTCCTCCTCCTCCTCTGGTAGAGTAGCAGTGTATCTGGATCATGCTGCTGGCTCTCTCTCCTTCTACAGAGTCTCCTCTGACACACTGATCCACCTCCACACCTTCAGAGCCACATTCACTGAACCTCTCTATGCTGGGTTTGGGTTATTGTTACCTGGTTCCTCAGTGTCTCTGTGTGCTCTGCAGGAGTGATCCCCCCTCCTCCCCCCCCCAAAAAAGAGAGGGGCTGATTATAAAAGTGTAAAACTAAGATTTCTGAGATTATCTGAAAAAATGTCTGCATGTTAATTTTCTTTTTAAATGAATCTAAATGTTGAGATTTCAGAAAATAAAGTTTCTCAAAAATAAACCAGGATTGTAAGATTTTAATAAAAAGCTCAAAACAAAAGTCAGTCTTTGCAAAGATGAAACTCAGAAAGAGGTTGAATAACAACAGGAAGTCCATTCTGATTTATTTCCACACGGAGGCTTTTATTCTGAAACTGCAGGAAAATGTACATTTATCCCAAAGTCTTCCCACCATCTGTAGTTTGTGAACACGTGACATCACTTCAGTTTGAATGGCAGCAGTAAAGGGTTACTGAGGCTCGTTAAGAACAGGTCATAGTGACGAGTTCAATCACTTCTGCACAATATAATATATGATGTCTACAAACTAACATATAATAACGTCTGAAGTGCAAACGTGAACATAAAGTGCAAACCACAGCGTGCATGCATTTGAGCTCAATGACCGGCTTCCCTGTGAATATTTAAAATATAACGTGGCCCTGCACAGCAGAGTCTGAGCGGCACAGTGTGCAGCTTTTATTTCAATGCTGGCTTTTTACTCTCATGCAAACATGGTCATTACTTTTTAAGAAGGGTCAGATTCGATGAGCCTTATTTGCATTTAGGAAACTAATCTTCCCTAAACAGCACGATGATGTTTGAATGAACACGGCTGCTTCTGGGGTGAATGTAAACCTCTGATCTGGGTTAGATGGGTTTATTAACAGACCAATCACATGATGATTGTCTCATCATTAACACTCATGTACTTTCAATGTAAGCAGCTGATCTAATTAATAAAGTCTGTGTTTTGAGTCGGACTCGTGGCCTGTTTTGTCTCAGTTTGATGGTTTATTTATATATACTTTTAATTTCTATGTGCAATACCTTGTTTTTTATGCTGCTGCAACGCAAACATTTCCCAAATTGGGATCTATAAAGTACTTCTTATCTTATCTTATCTTATCTTATCTTATCTTAACGCGAGGGGAGAATCCTCTTGTTTGGTGTGAAGGTGAGTCTAATCAGACGCCGCTGCCCCCCCCGGCCGTACAGCAGGAACCCCCCGCGGTGCGAAGCTCCTCCAGATCCAGGTTGGACAGGAAGCTCCTCTGAAGCTCCGCCTCCACCGTGCACCCTCCCGGGCCGCTGCACCCTGCCAGCAGCACCACGGCCGACTGACACAGCAGCCAATCAGAGAGCTTCCTCAGGTCGGATAGAGCCCGCCCCCCCCACAGGCTCAGGTGAAGCATGTTAGCGGCGACACGAGCGCTGTGGCCGCTGCAGAAGAGAGTCAAAAAAACAGGTGGTTAATGAACAACCTGTTTTAATATCTGTTGGGAAAACACTGAATGTCCTCTTCCAACATGAGAGTAACATGATAACAAAGGTATCCCAACTGTAGCTGTGAACATGACAGGATGTCTGATTACCTAGAAGAGCATCAGGACTGTTTGAGGCATATGATAGCTATGTGATTAACATGATGATTCAGCCTCCATGGAGATAGACATATGACAAGCATGCTCATTTCTGACGTGGAGCTAATCTGAAGTAAACATTGAATACTGCTTTCTATTCCTCCATCTTGTGACTGTGTAACTCCCTCTCTTGGATATCAGCATGTGAAGGACACTGTTCAGGAACTAGTTGATGCTCTGTATGTGATGACTACTTCCATTCTGGAGAGGATCACAGATACCAGACCAGTGAGAGTTTTAGAATTCTCCTGATGAGATCTATTCTCTTTTTTTGTATTATTATTTTTTTAAAGCTACAGACCCAGAATCAGCACTTTAGTAACAGCTGGAATAGAGGTTTGAGGCTAGAATGATCTGTTTGGTAATTTGAGCAAAACACTTCATAAACATGTTTTTATATATTTGTATATATCCGAGACCCATAATTCTGCCTAAAAGTAGTATGATAGGAGACCTTTAATATATATCTGTGTATATCACCTTGCTGGGGCTCCTCCTGAGCAGCAGCTGAATCACCAGCTGCACGTCAGCAGGTGCAGTGGGGGGGGAGGTGGCAGCTGCGTCTCCTCGTAGCTCCGGCTCTGCAGCCCCCCGCTCCGTAGAAAGGGTTTTGCTCCCCGAAGATCTCGTAGGCGACGGCGCCGACCGCCCAGCGTCCGCCTTCCTGTAGTCGATCACCGAGGCCTGGCCGGGGAGGCACTGGACACCTGGGGGGGGGGCAGAGAGCGGTTATAGACAACAGGGTCAGGGTTCACTGTGTAACTCTGATTATAAGTCTTTATTATATTTCTGTATATTTATATTGTGGGCTATATATAGATATAGATATTTATTTAAAAGGTCTCCTATCATGCTAAATGCACTTTTTTATGTCTTTTCTACATACATATGTGTCCCCAGTGTGTCCCCGGTGTGTCCCCGGTGTGTCCCCGGTGTGTCCCCGGTGTGTCAGGAGACTCACAAAGTGTCAGGAGATAAATCCTCTCTCTTCTCCTCCGTACCCACATCTCTAAAAACGGGGAACAACGGAGCTGATCCAGATTTGCTGTGTCATGACGTAACATCTGAAATGTGGGGGGCTTTAGACCCACGGCAACATGTGGAAACACGCAAGAGAAAAGCATTTGAGCTCCATACGTTTCAGAAATAATCCTTGATATGGCGTTTCATCACGGCTGAGACCCATGAACGAGCCATGTTGTGTGCGTGTGCGAGCGAGAGAGAGAGAGAGAGAGAGAGAGCGCACCGGTACCGGAGATTGTTGTTGTTAGCATCTGGTGCTAGCTAGTTACGCTAATGGATATAAGGAGCTTTTTCAACAACAAGGTGGAAGAGAACTCTCGCCTGTCAGACTGAGAGGCTCAGATAACCTCAGCTCAGTGAGCTAAAGCAGGGATTCCACCCCCGGTCCGCGGACCGGTACCGGGCCGCGGAGGTGTTACTGCCGGGCCGCGAAATAGCTGTGAGTTTATCGTAATATTTGCAGAATTATAAATATATAAAAATATTTTATCATAATATTTTTTTCAAAAAGTGTTTAATTTTCGCACCTATGCCACAGTCATATTATTTCATCCAGTAGCTAGTTAATCTTTCACCAGAAAACGGTTGAAAATGGCTTTTATGATGTTCCGAGGGATTCGGCGGCTCAGCCTAAGGTCTCAGCCTCTTGTGCGCACGAGCATGTTACCGGTGCGCCAAGTAGGAAGAGGAGCGCACAGGAGACAACCGTTTGATTGCAGACTGTTATGTTTATGTGGGGAAATGGTGGTGCATACATTATTTGAGATATATTTCAAACTCGGACTTCATTTTAAGGACATGTCGGCCAGGGGTGTAGAGCTATTTGTTTAAGCACCGGATTGGCAAAACAGGAGAGTAAACCAGTCTGCCTTGATCTATGAATTAATGTCCGGGACTCTCACGGTATCTGCTGCCCGCAGCTGCTTTATAGAAGGAAACCCTCCTTCATGAAATGGCTGCAGCATCAGGAGGCAGCGGGACGTACTCGGTAAAGAGCTGTGCCTTTTTACGCACCGCCTTCACTGTGTTTAACTTAATCAGAACAGTTTAAGAGTGACTGCAGGCTGCTACGTGTTAACCACACACACATCTACACACACACACACCTCTACACACACACACATCTACACACATCGAACTGCCCGATTACTCCCCCTTTTATTAGTTTTATGAAGGAGATGTCCAGTCAGTCACCAAGGCGCATGATGTGTCTGTGTATGTGCTCTGCTCAGCTCAGCTCTGTGTGTTCGGTGTGTTTGTGTCTGTCCGACACCGGCATTTATGCGGCTGTTCCCAAAATAAATTAGTTTAATCTTATCTCGATGTAGTGCTAAATGCTGTCGGGAGTGCACCGGAACGAACGACACTATTGTAGTGACACTACACTATCATAATATCTTCTGAAAACAAATGCCAGTGACACACACGCACGCGCGCACACACACACACACACACACACACACACACACACACACACACACACACACACACACACACACACACACACACACACACACACACACACACACACCCTGGCGACCGGACATCTCCTTCATAATGCACCTTCTCCTCGTTTTCCCAGCATTCACTGGATTATCCGTAAATCATACAAACAAAACGAAAACGTTGATTTATCTGTTTTCCCGTTTTGGTTTAAAACTGAATAACGTCGGTTTTTTGGTTTTCCGAAAAACCAAAAAACAACACCGGTTCTTTTTTAAACTTTGTTCATATGTTTTGGATGCATATTGTTCTAGTATTTGTTCCGGCTGTTACATACAATTCGCCTCTGTTGCTACCTGCTGGTGGTGAGTAAATATTAAAATCAGTTCAAATTGACAACCGGTCCGCGATTTTTTTTTAATGTATCTACCGGTCCTTGGCACAATAAAGGTTGGGAACCCCTGAGCTAAAGGACTCTCTCAGTGTTTAGATTACCCACTGAGATTAGTTATCTGTCTCAAAAGGTTTGGTCATGATTTATGTAAACAATTATTTCCAAGGCACACGTTTATATGATCATTATAGGTATAACAAAATAAGAGAATAAATGAAAAACAGTTATGAAATACATGACAGTAAAACAAGAATAAAGTTTGAAAGGGGAGTGATTTGTAAAATATCCAGAAAGAAAAAGTAAATCAGCTTCCAGTTCTGTTTCATATATTGAGAGATGTATCCATAGATCTCTTCATGTTGCTCTCAAAGTGCACCAGATTGATGCTTTTAACTTCAATATTTAAAAAAAAAATCTTCCCGGGGGAGCATGCCCCCAGACCCCTAGAGGATGTGAGGACCCCCCTATAGGAGGTGAGGACCCCCCTAGAGGAGGTGAGGAGGACCCCCCTAGAGGATGTTAGGTCCACCTCCCACTTATAAAAATAGCACTTTACCCCTGCCTATATGCCGTGAGCTGATTATCGAGCCTTCCTTGTAACAGTCGCGGGTACACTGTGTGTGTGCGTGGGGAGTGATTTTTTAATTGAATGCTCACGTTCAGATTGATGTATTTTAATAAATGTTAACTCGGCCCATTACGTGACTATTTGTGTTGGGGGTGTTGTGGCGATCCGGTACTCACAACAGGAAAGAATGAAACAGAGAGGAATCAATGAAACACAAACACAGAAATAGTTGAGATTAATCATTATTATTTAGTTGCGCACCACCAAACAACAATGGGGAAACATTACCTTGCTTCAACAGCAACCAATCGCAGAAATGCCCCCACGAACACAAGAAAACACAGGGCAGATATAGGTTTCCTAAATGACACACGAACATGTTCCCTAATCATGTTTAACGCACACACATTGTCAGTTCTCCTAAACTTGGACATGTTCCAGATGTCGAAAGGTCATCATCTCATGACTTCTTTAGGAGTCTTTGCAGGATATGAATTATCCAATTAACAAACTATATATACGTCTGCACATGAACGCACATACATTTCTTCCATTAACTAACACTTAACTGTATTATATCTAAATGTAGCCCCTTTGTATTTCCTCTGAGCTCGGCGTCAGCTCACTTAACGTAATAATTAGCAAAGAGACGATTCTATGGAAACTGTAACTTAATAACATACCTAGTTACTATGACTAGGTCCAAGATTGATATAACATTCCCTCCTTTTATTAATTTAAGTTTCCAGATCATCCAATAAATACTCTTACAAATAACCTTTTGAGATCCGCCCTGGAAAGTCCAAAATGACTTTCTGAAAAATATTATCAATGAATAATCATTTTACTCAAGGCAGAAGTCACAGGGTTACCTGTACTACTCACAAATAGCCAAAAAAACACCTTTTTGATTATAACACAAAAAGTGGAAAAAAGACAATTTGCGCTAATCTACTCTTACTTAAATGGAAAATCATTAAAAAACCTCAGTATGCTTAAGAGGAAAAAATCAATTTGTCCCATTCAAGTTGAACAAACTTACATACAACCTAATAACAAAGTAACATTCAATTTAATACTTGATTATACATAATAAAAAATCTTCCAAAACACTTATAGCAAGATGTAACTGGCGTCCACTCTTTCTGCTTCTGTTATATTGTCCAGTAAACACTTCTTCAGGGTGTGCACGTTCCGATCTCCATGCGTAGCCTTTAGATGGAATATCTATCTTAGCCTTCATGCTGTGGTGTCCCATCTCATAGCAAATCCCTTGATGACATCTGAAGCAACATCATTACCATTTGAATTGGACGGAACTGTAGTCAGAAAACTTCTGTAAAAGAACAGTTTACGGTAGATCTTCTTCTCTGGAGTTTGAGATTACTAATATACTTGGCTGTAAATCATCTCAGACATCTTGGGTTTTGTTCTTCGTGTTGACCCAAACCCATAAGACAATAGCAGTGGAAGAATAGCTGGAACTGAAGGGAGTCATCCAGCTGCCTTCGATTGACACTCCAGTTTGCCTCCA
Source organism: Trematomus loennbergii (assembly GCA_012861695.1). NCBI lineage: Eukaryota > Metazoa > Chordata > Actinopteri > Perciformes > Nototheniidae > Trematomus > Trematomus loennbergii. The sequence continues at coordinate 147,424 of JAAOOA010000566.1, read as the reverse complement.
GACGCAGCTCCTTAAACATCTGCCTCAGAATGATCCATCTTCCCTCCTTCAGATTGCAAGGGAAAGACAGCTTTGACCTGGGTAGAAAATAGCACTTGCATTCTGGGTTAACAGCCTATACAGTCAACCACTAGGCCTTAGAGTCTTACCTATCATTTTTAAACTTCTTGAAACCATGAAATGTTGTTTGTGTTGTGTTTTTACTTACCCACAATTTCCTAAGCACAAAAAATATTCTGCAAAATTGTTCAGCCACGGTGCTGAAACCAATCAGATCTCAACTTCGAACAATACATTTAATCATACCTATCTTTAGCAGAACCCAATCAGGAGCTTAACCATGTAGGAAAAAAGTTGTTTAGGCAAAAAGTTGTTTCATTTCCCTCTGGATCATGTGAGGGTTAACAATTCACGTGAACAAGAACAATAAACCCATTATACCCCTCCTGGAAACATTGTCCTCCAAACCATAGAGACCATGTTTCCCCAAGTAAGATACCTCAGAGTACCCATCTGCTCATACAATGTTATTTCAAAGTCCTATGACTCATCATCAGGAAAACTTTCTCCTGTCAAAAAGAATCAGCAATGTTAAATATCAAGTTACATAGTCATCAAGTCATGCAGGGATCATGCATAGTCAGACAAATGTCATGCACCATGTCTCACAATGGTTCAAAATATGGCATAGTCAGAAATCCATTGCCAAAAGCATTGTGTACATCCCAAAATAAAATCACTCTGTCGGTGGGTCAGTGTTACTGTAACAGTCAGGAATTGACAAATCAATTCACATTCATTCAGTCTTTGCAAAGTCTAAGTCAGTCTCGAGATCTCATGTCCTATAGTAGTGCACTTTGATATTCTACCAGCTGGAGTTTTTATTCAGTGACAAAGTTTTCCCGTGTTCGCAGCACAATTTGTTTCAGATGTTAAACAAACAAATTATCAATACACTTCATTAATGTACTGCCCCTAGGAAACACAAAGCCTGACAAATGTTCTTGCAAGGCATCCCTAAGTGAACCTGCAGACATCGGCCTTTTTAATTAATATTTCAAATTAATTAATAATAATAATAGTCCTTTTTATTAATTTGTTTACCCTTAGAAGTGAACATATCTCATAATGTTACATCAGGATGTTAAACAAAGTGTTAGCCAAATCAATCACACCAAACCATTTTACAGTACCAGGTACTGAAGTAGATTTAACTGGTGGTTGAACAAACCAAACCTTTTGTTTACGACATGCAAACCACTAACACATTTTTCCAAGTTCAGCATCAGCCTTCGTTACTCTAAAATTACGTTTTAAATAGGAATATTAGAAATGGAACAAATATTCAATCTTCAGAAATGTTCTCAATAAATGTCTATCTAGTGAATAGCCAACATATTTAAAAATGTCAGATATATAAAAAATAAACCTAAATACTCCTTTACTATCAAAGTCTAAAGCTAGACCTGAGGTGAACAGTTTTTGTAATAGACAATTTAACTAAAAAACAAAACTGGACTTGTGTTTTTTGTTATTTGTTCTTAAAATACATTAGTAAATACTTTGTGAAGTATTCACAATATAACTAACCCTCTCTAGGATATCAAATCGTTCATCTTTAACCAGACACTATTTCCCTATTTACTTTCAGTTCATTATAACAATGGTATAACAACCACACGTTTTACCCATAGCTAGTTTATATTTCAAGATTATCCTGTGTGATATATAATCAGATGTCTTGTATGCAAAATAAAGGATATTATATAGTATTAATCTTTTCAGTATTCCAGACCATCGTTAAACAAGCAGCCTCTCTTCTTAAACACTAAGCATAATGTTCTACACCACCCTCTGGAAAACTCTTGCACAGTTATGCTGTAAAATCATTGCATGATTTCTTCAGAGTCTGAACAGTCTGAGACAAGCCTGTCTCAAGATCTTGTCATATGAGACAGTCAGTGATTCGTTGTCCTCTGCAGCTGTAGTCAGTGGCAGGGTCCCCAAAAAGCTAGAAACGGCCCTGGTCAGTGGGCTCAAGGAAACTCTCTCTGGCATCTGGAGGGAAGGAAACTCTTGGATCAATGTGGTACAATCAGCAGACACACGTTGTCCTCTGCACAGTAGAAATCCCCAAAATTGCAGTTCCTCTTCACACCACTGTTGCCTTGACAACAAGGGTTCATGTCCATCACAAGCAAAATGTCAAAACCTCCTCAGAGATGCGTTCTTTGCACACTTCTTCTGTTTCTGTAGTGAGCAACATTTCACCAACACACTGATTCAGAGTACAACCCAAAGGTGGCGCATAACTATCCAATGCTGCTGTAATCACAGCCAATCAGCTACTAGAGAAAAACTCAATTTAAATCTCTCCCCCAACGGGTTATAAATGGCTGAGTGTCTATATGGTGAGGAATGCTGAAACATGTGAATGTTAAAACAAACTAATGGTAGTAGAAGTATCCAGATTCTTTACTTCAAAAAGTAGTACAACTACATTGTAAAATCTCTTTTGTCTAGTTGACGTCCTGCTTTTAAATTCTAGTCAGGAAAAGAAATAAACATCATCTTTAAAATCTTCTTAAATTAGAAACCAAAAAGGTCTTCCTTCTCCACCATGATCCATTTCTACATCAAAGTCCATCAAAACTGATGATTTATCTTTAAAAACATGAGGAATGACAGTTCTCATAAAACACTATTCTCCTTTCCTTCAGTTCTAAGTCAGATGAGCAAAACAAGGAAACCCTCCTTAACCACTATAGATTCATCTTTTATCTACTTGCTTATTTGTTCATTTCAAATTGTTTATCTAAGTTGTGTTACAAGCATGGTTAGGTTAACAGAATACAAAACTAACTGTATTCAGCGCTGTATTTGAAAAACCCAAGTAATCTGATTACAGTTAATGAATATATTTTTGGAACACTTAAAGGAATTCTTGGTGGAAAGGTTTCCTCACAAAATGTAATCTTCATCACTAAAGCTGAAACCTACAGAAATCATCACGGAACAGTTTTCTTTCCTTATCACTCAATTGTTTCAATAAAAACAAAAAGCATTGTGAAAACTCCCACTCTTGAGAACATCTCAACACTTTATTCCATCTAAGCACGAATGTTTATAACAGACACGCCATATATTCCAAGAATAAATATCTCTGGGCCTAAAGAACAATCCATTAATCCAAAACGGTCTTTATGATATCAATTGTGAACTTTCTTAACATTAATTGTAAATTCAACGTATGTTCTCTTTAGAACAGAGATAGGATAGTTGCAGCTGAAACTGGTTAATAGCACTTTTCTGTTAACCTAGATAAGCATGTTGTTCTTATATCTAGTAATATATTATATTTTATTTTATGTTACTCATAAAACAGTAAACCATAGGAACATTTTCCAGAATAGTAGTTAACTTTATATAACATTTACTCTCTCTAGACTCTTCAAACATCTTAATTAATTCTCCTGTCTCTCTCTTTCCTCACTGTGCCCTGCAGCTGCTTCATCACTCACACTTGACCTCTTGTGTTATCCAACAGTGTGAGACGCTGAGCAAGCATCGTAAAGCACCTCTGTCATGCTTAAACATGAACAGATTCCTTCTGACTGACAAACTTATAAAACCTCCTGTTACTACTTACTACTCTTTCTTCATAAACTTAAAAATACAATTGTGGTGAATCGTTTGCGTTTTCAGTTTCCTATCTACTTTAAATGAGAGTCACTATTGTATGATAAATACAACTCCTAAATAACATTACTATATATATTTCTTACAGTGAGTTTGTTATTTAATGTTTAACAAATTCTCCTCTTTCTATGTCTTATACTAGGTGGAAAAATCCACTATTATATTTAATTTGAATAAAACCTTTACCTTAATGTACTTCATATACTCAGTAAACCTCTTTTACTTTGCCTTAACGTTACTGTATGTAATTAAGTTCCTTTGAAATATAATTAAGTTACAATTCTTAGTCAAATGACAAATACCATGAAATTCACAATGCAATGCAAAGGTAACAATCAGTTCTCAAAGACTATGTTTAAATAGCAACAAATCATTGTGTCTTATTTATTTCAATATATCTACTACTTCAAATCACACGTTGATCTATTGATTTTCAATGTATTCACTCCGACTTCAGATCATTAATTCAACACTCAGCAGCCTTCTTTCAGGCATTAGACGAAAGAACAAGCAGACACACTCCAGTGTCTTATTCCAGTACGTGTGTCTTATTCCAGTACGTGTGTTTTTACCGGATTGTAGCACTTTTTCAGTTCTTGATTTCATTTGTTTCTAGATCATAATACTTTTCTACTTTTACTTGAGTGACATTTTGAATGCAGGACTTTTACTGTAACAGAGTATTCCTACACTCTGGTACTTCTACTTTTACTCAAGTACAAGACCTGAGTACTTCTACTTTTACTCAAGTACTAGATCCGAGTACTTCTCCTTTTACTCAAGTACTAGATTTGAGTACTTCTACTTTTACTCAAGTACTAGATCTGAGTACTTCTACCACCTCTGCATACTGATACTACAAACATTACAGTAGACATCTTCATGAAAAAACTTGTATTCAACCTGAGAATCAGAATACAAATACTTAATTAATTAAATTAGGTTAAGGACACTTAGAGATTATAAAACAAACTTTGGATGTTGAGGCGAATATGTGAAAACAGTCACTCCACCAATGATTTAATCAAAAAGTACAATTTGCTGCAAATCAGTCGGTGAATTGGTGGATTCTTCACAGTCCTGTTGTCTAAAAAGTTGTCTCTTTTGTCTAGAGGTTGAATGGAGAACGCCAGGACGGCAGCACTTCCTGTCAAAGTCAGGATCCTCACAGAGATGATTAACTCTCCTTCTTAACTTCAAGCCAAAAACGAAATGTCTAAACGCTGCTGAGACACAATGACTCTGATCTCTCTCAGGAGGCTCCGATCGGGGGTCACACTTAAATAAAGTAATTGAGCAACAGCAGGTTAAATCAAGGCCTCACTTTCCTGGAAAAAAAGGTAAATGGTTACCCAAGGTCACACAAGGTCACAACTCTCTCAGTTTCTGTCATCATCCTGTTGTATCCTCTCAGATACATTGCTACGTTTTGAACAGCACGTGTTTTGGTCAAGTTAAAGAGTTTATATCAGTATGTAGTGTCTCTACTTTAAAGAGTCCTCTCCTGCTGATGTTCAGGTGTATATCAGTATGTAGTGTCTCTACTTTAAAGAGTCCTCTCCTGCTGATGTTCAGGTGTATATCAGTATGTAGTGTCTCTACTTTAAAGAGTCCTCTCCTGCTGATGTTCAGGTGTATATCAGTATGTAGTGCCTCTACTTTAAAGAGTCCTCTCCTGCTGATGTTCAGGTGTATATCAGTATGTGGTGCCTCTACTTTAAAGAGTCCTCTCCTGCTGATGTTCAGGTGTATATCAGTATGTAGTGTCTCTACTTTAAAGAGTCCTCTCCTGCTGATGGTTCAGGTGTATATCAGTATGTAGTGTCTCTACTTTAAAGAGTCCTCTCCTGCTGATGTTCAGGTGTATATCAGTATGTAGTGTCTCTACTTTAAAGAGTCCTCTCCTGCTGATGTTCAGGTGTATATCAGTATGTAGTGTCTCTACTTTAAAGAGTCCTCTCCTGCTGATGTTCAGGTGTATATCAGTATGTAGTGCCTACTTTAAAGAGTCCTCTCCTGCTGATGTTCAGGTGTATATCAGTATGTAGTGTCTCTACTTTAAAGAGTCCTCTCCTGCTGATGTGCAGGTGTATATCAGTATGTAGTGTCTCTACTTTAAAGAGTCCTCTCCTGCTGATGTGCAGGTGTATATCAGTATGTAGTGTCTCTACTTTAAAGAGTCCTCTCCTGCTGATGTTCAGGTGTATATCAGTATGTAGTGCTCTACTTTAAAGAGTCCTCTCCTGCTGATGTTCAGGTGTATATCAGTATGTTGTGCCTCTACTTTAAAGAGTCCTCTCCTGCTGATGTTCAGGTGTATATCAGTATGTAGTGTCTCTACTTTAAAGAGTTCTCTCCTGCTGATGTTCAGGTGTATATCAGTATGCAGTTTATCTACTTTAAAGCATCCTTGCCAACCTTGAGACCTCAGAAATCGGGAGCATTTCAAAACCACCGCGGGGGCAGTGGCGACTGGTCATTAGGGGCAGGTGGGGCACAGCCCCACCTAGTGTCAGCAGAAAGTATTACAAATAATGATTACAAAATAAAAAAAATAAAAAATAAAAATATAAAATATATTTTAAGATCATGTTAATCATCTGATTCGTCTGTACATTGCTGTTTTAGTCTGTGTTCTTCTAATGAGTGTGTCTACAGTCACAGTGTGTGCCTATTGAGCTGTTTAGAGCCATGTGGGACAAAACCTGATTATGCCCCTTCCTCTCGCTGTGAAGTCAACGGTGACTGTAAAAACTTCACTGCGCATGCTCAGAGTATTTTGTAATGAAATGTGTGTGGCAAAAAAATAATGACCAGAGGGGCACGGAGCTACCATCCCCACCATACGTCATCTCAAATCATTCAGAGCTGATTGGCTGTAAGTACGTGTGCCGCGAAAAGTGTGGTGTGTGAAGAGGAGACGAGAGAGCTGCAGTGGCGCGTCCTAAAACCAGGAAGTAAGCACAAAAAAGCAATGAGATTTCTCCAGAGGATTTTAGAAAATAGCTCGAAATAAGATCTGTGGGAAACGTACCTGTTAGATAAATGCACGTTTTGATTAGCCGGATAACATCCACATGTCTACCCTACTTTTATAATTTTTTTATCATAAATCTATGGATTAGATTTATGATAGACTTTTGAAACTACAACAACATAAGGAGGACTTTTACAAAAAAGTAATAGAAATGTTTGTCCAGAAGGATAGGCAAATGGACTTCATCTTCAAGTCAAGGTAAGACCGCCATTTTTGAAAATGGGATCTTACTAAGAGAGAACAATTCAATATTTAAATGATAAAATTACATTTTTTGGGTATCCTTTTGTTGAACTGTCTGTTTAAAATTAATCGAAGCATCAGACAAAAAAAGCTTTTGAAAATAATATTATATTTTGGTTTAGGTCAAAATATAATATTTGTAAACCTGAAGAGTCAGTGCCAGTGCCTCACCAGCCATGAACCTCACTGCACGTCACTGCAGAAGCTTATATATAGACATCTAAGTTTTTGTGCCCCACCACTTTTGTACATATAAAACGCCACTGCGCGGGGGGGGGGGAGGGGTGCTAGTGGATCGCCGGAGCTGTATTAGATTAACATTAACTGCTTATTGCAGTTGTAAGTGCACTGTCTTGATGGAGCATAGTGTGGGCTGGAAAGGAGTGAGCAGAGGGTAGAGTTGTCAATTCTTGTTCTGTTTGCTGTGACTATCTTCCTCACCCTCTCAGACTTTGAGTTGCGTGCGCTACTAAAGAGACGCGCTACCATGGAAACCAAACAATGGTGTAGCTGTATTAAAGTCCGAGTGGACACAGTCCTGAGTAAATCTGATTTTGTCAGAAATCGGGAGAAATGCGGGAAAATATGACCCCGGGAGGAAACCGGGAGAGGGCAATGAAATCGGGAGTCTCCCACGAAAATCGGGAGGGTTGGCAAGTATGCTTTAAAGAGTCCTCTACCCTACACAAGACCCCGTAGATGTGGTCGAGTCCTATGAAGCAGCTGTTAGGTGTGAATGACCAGAGAGAACATGCTCAGTGTGAAATGAGACTCCATAATGATGTGTTTAATGTGAGGTCACACTGACATCTAGTGGTGATCTGCAGACATCAACACAAGGTCAACATCGAACTCCTCATAACTTTAAGCGTTATTGAGATTATGATTCATTCACATGACTTTGGTAACATGATGCTTTATTAAAGCTCTTTAAAAATGCATATAGTTAAAGCTGGTTTAAGATCACCCCATGTCTGTCCTCCTGAGTCCTACATTTGATTGTTTTTATTGTATTTTATTGACTTTTTGTCAGCTGTAGCTAAGGCAACAGGTGGCAGTTAGCTTCGATGCTAGCTAACATTAGCCACCGGTCAAAACACATTACCGTAATTACCTGAGCGTTTTAAAACGTATTAATTAAAACATGTAAGGTGCTTTAAAGTTATATAACGTAGAGAAAGCTCTTAACAAGTACCTTTAGCGCTGTTGCTGAGCTGAGGTATGTCGGTGTTTGGAAGTGAAGCATCACAGAAAGTAGTAGTAGTCTACTCAGATCTGGTACTTGAGTAAAAGTAGAAGTACTCAGATCTGGTACTTGAGTAAAAGTAGAAGTACTCAGATCTGGTACTTGAGTAAAAGTAGAAGTACTCAGATCTGGTACTTGAGTAAAAGTAGAAGTACTCAGATCTTGTACTTGAGTAAAAGTAGAAGTACTCAGATCTTGTACTTGAGTAAAAGTAGAAGTACTCAGATCTTGTACTTGAGTAAAAGTAGAAGGAATATAAATACAATGTTATGTAAGAGCTCTTATTTTGAAGTACTTCCTGTTTGCTGTTTAGTTTCACATCGTGCTCGTCGGACTGCAACTTCTTCCTCTTCTTCTTCCTCTTCTCTCTAAAGGTTTGTGACTTTTTGTGACTTCAGAGCTTTTAGAGACAACTCTGATTATCAATCATTGCTCAGAGAATAAGAACAACTCTTTAGTTTAACTTTAGAGACTCAGAGACAGACTTTAACTCTCTTCCTGTTTTTACTTCAAAACGCCTGCACACAAAAACTATTATTATTGTCAATCATTACTCAGGGAATAACTCAGAGACCCTCTCTCTATTTATATCCTTATTACTGTAATTGTGTGTGTGTGTGTGTGTGTGTGTGTGTGTGTGTGTGTGTGTGTGTGTGTGTGTGTGTGTGTGTGTGTGTGTGTGTGTGTGTGTGTGTGTGTGTGTGTGTGTGTGTGTGTGTGTGTGTGTGTGTGCGTGTGCGTGTGTGCCTGCGTGTGTTTGTGCGTGTGTGTGCGTGTGCGTGTGTGTGCCTGCTTGTGTGTGTGTGTGTGTGTGTGTGTGTGGTGGTGTGTGTGTTGTGGTGTGTGTGTGTGTGTGTGTGTGTGTGTGTGTGTGTGTGTGTGTGTGTGTGTGTGTGTGTGTGTGTGTGTGTGTGTGTGTGTGTGTGTGCGTGTGCGCCTGCGTGTGTGTGCGCCTGCATGTGTGTGTGGGTGTTACCGTTATCCAGTCGACTCTAATGTGGTTCCTCGTCACATGACCAGCGAAGTATTTAAAGATAAACATTTAAAAAGTGGTAATGTTCCTCCCTCGGCCTCCAGAGGGCGACACATCCCACAGCCTCACTCACAGGTGAACTGTTTAATAAAAAACGTTACAAACCAAGTAAAGAGATAATAGTTTAAGAGCATGAAATACAAATATATATTAATTATCTTTAACCTGTTAAACCCTGAGCCTGTTTTTCAGGTTTCAGGCTCGAAAATGACATTCCCAGAACAAATGACCATATCTTCCCTTCTAAAATGGTTAAATTAATAATATTTGTTCTCAAAGTAATGATAAACCTGTGAGTTGGATGTAGAAAAGTCAGAATCAATATAGATGTTTTTTATTTTAAAGAACATTCAGATTTTACATAGTAAAAAACTGTAAATTATAGTGTCCGTCCAAAAATTCTTTTTTACTTATAGTGAAACTACCATTGGATGATGGGTTAGTAGACTAAAAGCTTTAGGAATCCAAAGTACAACATATAATAAGTACCCTGTATCAAGATTGATGCAAAACAAGTGACATTTGACCTTTTTAGAGAGATTTAGCAAAAGAAACCACTTCTGGGGTCATTTGGGTGGAAATGTTTTTTTTTCCATATCTCTGGAACCCATTGGTCAATTTTGATGGTTGACACCTCTTTCTGACCGTTAGAGCCAATAGAATCGAAGGGGGAGTCCCCCGCATACACTCATTGTGAAACAACAAGGTGGGGCTTCGCGTATGTAATTTTGCATTAGAGTGAATCTACATTCTAGCTCTGACATCTAGAAACGGAATAGCATGGATTATCCGTTTTATTGATCATGGATTATCAGAAACCATTTCAAAGGGACACAGACACATTGGATTAACCTATGGATTAACTTCAGCAGCGTTTTTATCGTTTTAATGCCATTGAAGACCACTTTGGAGAGACAGAGCCAAGGTAAAAATGCTAGCATTTTTAGCTACCTAGCATCACCTGTTTTGATGTCTGTTTTTGTTTATAACGTCGCAAATTCGTATAATTCAGTGATAATGAGGGTACCCATCGATTCTGTGTCACCTCACGATGTGAATCGATGTGTTGGATGAGGTGAAAAGATAAATAATAAGGTTTTGTGAGTGATTTTCGGTGCAGTAATCTGTTAGCATTTTTCGATCGTTGCTAATTCAGAGGCTCAGTGTTAGCATTGTGGGTTTTCTTTTGAAAAAAAAAAAAAATGGTCAGTTAGATGAGTTTCTTCCCGTTACATGGATATAAAACATTCATAGTTTATTAAATGAACATGCCCTCAGACACTGTTTCCTGCAAGATGTTGCGGCAGTGCCCCGGTACCGGGGTCTCTCGGGCTTAACAGGTTAACTCTCTTCCTGTTTTTACCTGAGATACACCTGAGGCCTGTACTACGAAGCCGGATTTTCGCTTAGCCGGCTGACTTCAGGGAAAAACTCGGGCTTTCCGGTCCTACGACGCTGGTTCTCTTTTTAGCAGGCTAGATCTCCATTGTAACTTATGCTGAGCGGCTAACCTCCTCGGGAGGAGGTTAGGTTGCAGGCTAAGAGATCAACTCAGTGAAAGCACCGCCTGCTGACCAATCAGAGCTCCGTGTGCAGGAATAGAGGAAATACAGAAAAACTGCGATTGCAGGAAAGAGGCTGGCAAAAATCAACTGACAGTGTGAACGTGAAAATTAATAGAATATCCCCTCCCATCTTCAGAGCAATCTGACTATTATAACATTAGCGTTAAGAAAGCTGATTTAAATATCTGCCACAACATAAGTAACTGGATCAGAGTAACATTAAGTACAGTCCGCGGCACTGTGAGTGCAGACGGCGATGTGTCCCATTATCATTCATATCATATCACATCATAATGTATCATATATTTCCTTATCTGAGTCAGCTGAGCCGTATCTGGCCGTGCAACACTCACAGTGTCACATACTGTATGCAGAAGTATTATTTTAAGCAACACATTAAGTTGACGAAACACTCGAGTCAAATGTAATTAAAGTCAGATCGTGTCTTGGACGGGGCAGTGATATCATAAACCTGTTAATGTACGCATTCAAACACTTTTTCTGTTTACCAGCTGTATTCACCTTGCAGCTGCAGCTATGTGGCTTTGATCCTGGATAAAGTGTTTAAGTCATGGATGTTTAAAGTTTAACTTCTTCATATTTGACTAATATTAAAGTTCACTTTTCATTCAGGAAGTATGACGCTGCGCTGTCAGTACGCTTGTCCATGTTTGAGATTGGTCGAATGCTCCAAATACCACCCTTTTCATGTGAACGCGCACCTAACTAGATAGACACGGCTGGCTTGAGCGATCCACTTGATAACCAGCGTCGTAGTACCGCTTAGCGAGAGCGCGTATGTTTTGGATTGGGCCAACCGGCTAACTCAAACATATCCAGGTTAGGAAAATCCGGCTTCGTAGTACAGGCCTCTGTACTCAAAAATATTATTATTATTATTATCAATCATTACTCAGGGAATAACTCTGAGACCCTCTCTCTCTTTATTTCTGTCCTTACTGCTGTAACTGTGCGTGTGTGCGTGTGTTTATATATACACAGTCTATGGTGTGAATTTATTCCAGGTGTAACCTCAACCTCACCTGGACCTGGACCTGGACCTGAGTGCCGCTGTGTTTCCTCAAAGAGGGACCGCTCAATGGAGCCTCAATCTGCTGATGGGGGGTAAGAATTTAAAACAGGACTAAAAGCCATTTGAGTCAGTTGTTGTCTGTGTTGAAGCTTCTGTGTAACCTTCGGAAATCCTGGTTATTAGCGACGTCGGTGGGTTTAAGTGAACTGCAGTTAGCATCCTGGGCATGAACTCAGTGACGTTATCCACTAAAGACAGATGTTTTACGTTAGCTTCTGGCTGTAGGGCAGCTGAAGAGACGCGAGGCAGTTTGTAGATAAACTTCACTCTTTAGGATTTTCTCTGATTTATACAATTACATTGTAAAGAGTGACTTTAGATTTAACATATTTTCATCAGTTTTTCTCCAGCGTGCCAATGTATGGGCGGTGGTGGCAAAGTCCGTAGGGACTTGGCTTGGGAACCGGAAGGGTCACTGGTTCAAGACCCCAGAAGACCAAGTGCTACCCAGTACATATGGCAGCCTACTGCTCCTAACACTAGGATGGATCAAATGCAGAATGTACATTTCCCCTCTGAGCTCCTTCTTCTTCTCTTTATGCATCTGTTTCAGGGTCCAGCAGCAGAGACCAGACTCTCCCAGCTGTCTGTCCTTCAAGAGCGACCGGTCGAAGGGTGACTTCATAAACTTTAAAGGACTACCTCCATCTGCTGATCAGAAGTAAGCTGTAACTCATAGTAAGAGTCCGGTTATGATAGAAGCAGACTTGATTACTGCAAGTGTTTTTACAGACAACTAAAGCTCATCCAGAATACTGCCGCCAGAGACCTCTTACTTTTCTCTAATATTAGTGTCACCATCAGATAGCTTAAACAACATTAACATTTCACACAAGTCACTTAAGTGGAACAAATATAATTTTACAGATGGTAGAACATGTCTCAGTTTTTAATTTCCCATTACGATCTGTTCACACATTAGCAACACAGAGCGATTTATACCATTACATTATTAAATATAGTGACTTTAGATTTAATATTTTTTCATCAGTTTTCTCCATTATGCCAATGTCTGCATCTGTCTGTTTTCAGGGTCCAGCAGCAGAGACCAGACTCTCCCAGCTGTCTGTCCTCAAGAGCGACCGGTCGAAGGACTTCATAAACTTTAAAGGACGACCTCCATCTGCTGATCAGAAGTAAGCTGTAACTCATAGTAAGAGTCCGGTTATGATAGAATAAATCCAGTTTGTATAAAGTCTCGTCAGACCCCTCCTCTTGTCCAAAGTGTTTAGTTGTGAACGTCCACACTGGGAGGGGCAGTGAAACTCCATCTGAAAACTCAGGCTGTTCAGAAGCTGTTCCACCATCTCACAAACACTTCTGATGGAGGATACTGAGCCTTCATCAAAGTCACAACCAGCTCTATGCCAGGTGAACCCTGACCCCTGCTATGGTGCTGGAGGTGGAGCTGGGGGGGTAACGGGGGCTGGTGTAAGAACTGTCCCTAGGTCTTTCCTTTTCCTGATGAACAGCTGTTAGCCAGCTGCAGAGTCCAGTATCTATCCACACAGCCACGTTTCAGGAAGACCAGAATGAAGGATGGACAGAATCCTCTGGTCTTCAACAGTAGCTGGAAATAAATATTCCTGTAGTGCAAAGTTCCCGCTGACGCACAGGACCACCAGCCTGTTCCCCTGTCCTCCTTCACCCTGAGTGTGTCTCTGTGTGGACAGACATAATGTGAGCTAATGCTTCATGATTCCTCCACAGAGGGGACCAGGAGAGCTCGGAGGTTCCCGGTGGTCAGTCTGCCCAGCAGCATCAGACACAGCTGGACTCCATATTTACGGTGAGTACATGTACTACAGATACTTTACCTCTCTTCTGTTCACAGTCATCTCCATGCTGCACTTTTAGAGAGTCAGTCTGTCCGGATCTGATGTTTGGATCCATGGTTTATAGTTTGTGTCGTTCATGTGATGTTCCAGCTGCTGGAGGACCACATCGTCACCTTTGTGAAGAGCGAGCTGAAGAAGTCCAGAAGGCTCTGAGTTCAGATTACCCAGAAGGCTTAGAGAGTCAGAGTGAGATGAGGAGGTGTTGGAGGCTGAGGATGAAGAGCAGAGGAGGAGCAGAGAGGCATTTCTGAACATCACACTGCACTTCCTGAGGAGCATGAAGCAGGAGGAGCTGGCTGACCGTCTGCACAGCAGTAAGAGGGTTTCTATAAAGATTTAACACTCTGGATAAATGTCTCATCTGCTGATGTCTCAAGACCAACATATATCCATATTTTATTCAGAGAACCAGAGTTACAGTGTGACCAATGATCTTTTGTTGTGTGTTCTTTCAGAAATTTGCTGAGTGTCAGCGTAAACTTAAATCCACCCTGAAGGAGAGGTTCCAGTGTGTGTTTGAGGGCATTGCTAAAGCAGGAAACCCAACCCTTCTGAACCAGATCTACACAGAGCTCTACATCACAGAGGGGGGGTCTGCAGAGGTCAATGATGAACATGAGGTCAGACAGATTGAAACAGCATCCAGGAAACCAGACAGACCAGAAACAACCATCAGACAAGAAGACCTCTTTAAAGCCTCACCTGGAAGAGATGCACCAATCAGAGCAGTGATGACAAAGGGCGTGGCTGGCATTGGGAAAACAGTCTTAACACAGAAGTTCACTCTGGACTGGGCTGAAGGCAAAGCCAACCAGGACATCCAGTTCATATTTCCATTCACCTTCAGAGAGCTGAATGTGGTGAGAGAGAACAAGTACAGCTTGGTGGAACTTGTTCATCACTTCTTCTCTGAAACCAGAGACGCAGGAATCTGCAGGTTTGATCAGTTCCCGGTTGTGTTCATCTTTGACGGTCTGGATGAGTGTCGACTTCCTCTGGACTTCCACAACACTGAGATCCTGACTGACGTCACAGAGTCCACCTCAGTGGATGTGCTGCTGACAAACCTCATCAGGGGGAAGCTGCTTCCCTCTGCTCGCCTCTGGATAACCACACGACCTGCAGCAGCCAATCAGATCCCTCCTGAGTGTGTGGACATGGTGACAGAGGTCCGAGGGTTCACTGACCCACAGAAGGAGGAGTACTTCAGGAAGAGATTCAGAGATCAGAGCAGGCCGGCACCATCATCTCCCACATCAAGACCTCACGAAGCCTCCACATCATGTGCCACATCCCAGTCTTCTGCTGGATCTCTGCTTCAGTTCTGGAGGAGGTGTTGAAAACCAGAGAGGGAGGAGAGCTGCCCAAGACCCTGACTGAGATGTACATCCACTTCCTGGTGGTTCAGTCCAAAGTGAAGAACATCAAGTATGATGGAGGAGCTGAGACAGATCCACACTGGAGTCCAGAGAGCAGGAAGATGATGGAGTCTCTGGGGAAACTGGCTTTTGAGCAGCTGCAGAAAGGCAACCTGATCTTCTATGAGTCCGACCTGACAGAGTGTGGCATCGATATCAGAGCAGCCTCAGTGTACTCAGGAGTGTTCACACAGGTCTTTAGAGAGGAGAGAGGACTGTACCAGGACAAGGTGTTCTGCTTCGTCCATCTGAGCGTTCAGGAGTTTCTGGCTGCTCTTCATGTCCATCTGACCTTCATCAACTCTGGAGTCAACCTGCTGGCAGAAGAACCAACAACCTCCCAGAAGTCTGAAGTCAAACCTGAACTAACACATCTCTACCAGAGTGCTGTGGACCAGGCCTTACAGAGTCCAAACGGACACCTGGACTTGTTCCTGCGCTTCTTCCTGGGTCTTTCACTGCAGACCAATCAGAAACTCCTACGAGGCCTGCTGACACAGACAGGAAGTGCTCAGAGATCAACCAGGAAACAGTCCAGTACATCAAGAAGGATAGAAGAGGATCTGTCTGCAGAGAGAAGCATCAACCTGTTCCACTGTCTGAATGAACTGAATGATCGTTCTCTAGTGGAGGAGATCCAACAGTCCTGAGTTCAGGAAGTCTCTCCACAGATAAACTGTCTCCTGCTCAGTGGTCAGCTCTGGTCTTCATCTTACTGTCATCAGAGAAGATCTGGACGTGTTTGACCTGAAGAAATACTCTGCTTCAGAGGAGGCTCTTCTGAGGCTGCTGCCAGTGGTCAAAGCCTCCAACAAAGCTCTGTAAGTACAGAGATCATTTGATTTAGTGAATCAGTTATTAATACACTGCTGTCTTCTGAATAACTGTTGTCCTCATCGTCTCTTCAGGCTGAGTGGCTGTAACCTGTCAGAGAGAAGCTGTGAAGCTCTGTCCTCAGTCCTCAGCTCCCAGTCCTCTAGTCTGAGAGATCTGGACCTGAGTAACAACGACCTGCAGGATTCAGGAGTGAAGCTGCTGTCTGCTGGACTGGAGAGTCCACACTGTGAACTGAAGACTCTCAGGTCAGAGCACAGTACAGTTTGACCAGCAATAAAAGTCAATACCAACATCAGCCATGCTGTTGTGGTGTGGGATACCATCATCAAAAACATCATTGAAGTGAAACGCGACACAATACATGTGTCACAATTCACAAAATGGTTATTGGCACAAACTTCTTTAAAGATCAGGGGGGTCCAAACTTTTTCCACTGAGGGCCACACAGAAAGATATGCAAAGGTCTGGGCCCTCACTTGAGGTATATCGCCTCATTAGGTAAGTTATAAGTTAGCAAAATCAATCAAATGTAGGTAAATTAATCTTGATACTTGAATATGCTTTTTTTTAAAAACACAGCTTGATTATAATAAAAATAGGAAGGGTTTGTTATGCAAAATAAGTTAGTGGGCTTTTATTTGATCAACTAAGATTTGTTAGAAAATGTTTTCAACTTTGACTGAATTTATTTGAAATGTGGGCTTATTAACACATGAACACTTCTGTTTGATGTATATTTACATATTTAAGAAGTAAATATAAGAGAAGCACAAGTTTCTCTCTCTTTGTTCACATTATCTCTATTCCTTTGTTTGATGATCTTTTCATATCAATAAGACCCTTACCATGGCTGTCCATTTGAACCCCCCCCCCTCTCTTCCAGTCCTGGACCCTCAGATGATCTGACGGCTTGTTTGTGTGTCTGCAGGCTGTCAGGCTGTCTGATCACAGAGAAAGGCTGTGATGCTCTGGCCTCAGCTTTAAACCCCTCCCATCTGAGAGAGCTGGACCTGAGCTACAATCATCCAGGAGACTCAGGGGGGCTGCTGTCTGCTGGACTGGACACGCTCAGGTATGGAGAGGCACTCAGTCTGATAGAGGAGGTAGAAACTGGCTCCTATGACCCAAAGCAACCAGAGCTGATAGACCCTGACTCTTCACACTGTCTGCCGTCAGCTGTAAGCATCAAACACAAATGTTCCACAACTGAGAGGAAACCAGAGGTGGGACCAAGTCATTGTTTTGCAAGTCCGAGTCAAGTCTCAAGTCTCAAGTCTTTGCGCTCAAGTCCGAGTCAAGTCTCAAGTCTTTGCGCTCAGTCCAAGTCAAGTCTCAAGTCAGGATGGGAAAGTTCAAGTCAAGTCCAAGTCCTAAACTTTGACAAAACGAGTCTTAAACAAGTCATCATGTGCTTTTCAACAAATGTAATGACATCGATCAGAATAATACTTAATAATCAAACTGCTCTTTATTAGTCACATTAATCATTTAATAATCCATTTTCTCTCTGCTGGTAAAGTAACGTGTTTTCTTCTATTGTAAGAGGGATCAGTAAGGTAAGGCTACCGTGACGGTTTGATTCAGAAGGAGTTTAATGGATAAGATCCCTGATGTTGAGGTGACCAGAATGTTTATTTCCACTGCATGTTATAAGGGACCCACAACCTATCTTTATGCAAGGGATAATGTGCAGCGAGGCGTCTCTATGGGGAAGAGAACACCTGAATCTAGATCCCTCTGCAGGTGGTACTTTAACTCTATTTTGATGATAATACTTTTCTACTTTTACTTGAGTAACATTTTGAATGCAGGATATTTTTATTGTAACCGAGTATTCCTACACTCTGTACTGTTACTCAAGTACAAGATCTGAACTTCTCCCACCTCTGGCTGTTAAGGTCTTCAACTTTCTGCATAACGGGAGGACAGAAAAATAAATCAAACGTCCTTTTTCTCTCGCACTACACTCGCGAGATGGCAGAGTCTCATAGCAGAGATAAACAGGCACAGCAAACATCGTGGAGGACATGTTGCCCGTTTCATTACATCCATGGTTTCCACGGTGGAATCACCATCTTTTCTAAAAACATATTGAGCCAGAAATACGTAACAGGGGGCGGGCGCCAGTATCAAATCTGAGTGTGAATCTCTCTGAGTGTGAATCTCTGGATTTTTGAGACTCCCCTGACGCCGCTAGATTCACACATACATTTTTTTTAAGAGGCGAGTGTCTTCGGCCAATCAGATGTCTGCTTCATTTTAAGCCATCACATGCGTGTGTCCCCTCGAGGGTGTGTTTAATGCGTTTGCAACGTAGCGTACATTTATAAAATGATATGTTTTTGTGCGTGCATTAAAAATGTGTGTGGATACATTTATATATAAATCCAGAATAACATTTGTGTATCCTTCTGTGTGCATTTCTGTATTTGAGAGACTGATCTGACCCCATAGCCATCAGACAGGAACACTTTAGCAAACTACCTGGAGCAGAGTTATGATGGAACCTGAGCTAAAGAAAACATGATGTTCAAACAAAGAGCAGAAACTTAGACAAAACATCAAAACAAACTGAAAAGTATTAAATATGAAGCGCACAGTGAACCAAAGAGAAACCCATATTTCCTGATGCTCACAAACGCTGCACACAGGAAGCATGCCCCCACCTGATCAACACCTGGAGAGGAGATCATAGACATCACAAAAGAGACACCTCAGTGTTTGTAGATGTTTCTGGAGGCAGACTGAGGTGGACATATCAGACCATTTAAAGACTAACTGACCCCCCTCTGCTTTCAGCCTGGAGCCTGCTGCAGTCCGGTTCTTGAGGCCAGGTGTCAGGAAGTGTAAGTGTGTTTTTAATCATGAACATCTTCACACTGGGACATCACAGGTACTTTAATAACCTTTAATACCTGCTGTGTCTCTCATCAGATTCCTGTGGACTCACACTGGACTCAAACACAGTGAACAGACCTCAACTGTCTGACAACAACAGGAAGGTGACACGTGTGGAGAGGAGCAGAACTATCCTGATCATCCAGAGAGGTTTGACTCTATCCTCAGCTGATGTGCAGAGAAGCTCTGACTGGTCGCTGTTACTGGGAGGTCGAGTGGAGAGGAGGGTTCTATATCAGTGACTTACAGAGGAATCAGGAGGAGAGGAGGCGGAGAGGACTGTTGGTTTGGATGGAATGATCAGTCCTGGAGTCTGACTGCTATGATGGAGGTTACACTGTCTGGCACAATAAGAGACACACCATCTCCTCCTCCTCCTCCTCCCCCTCCTCCCCTCCTCTCCTCCTCCTCCTCCTCTCCTCTGGTAGAGTAGCAGTGTATCTGGATCATCCTGCTGGCTCTCTCTCCTTCTACAGAGTCTCCTCTGACACACTGACCCACCTCCACACCTTCAGAACCACATTCACTGAACCTCTCTATGCTGGGTTTGGGTTTGGGTTTGGTTCCTCAGTGTCTCTGTGTCTCTGCAGGAGTGATCTCCCCCAGAAAAGAGAGGGCTGATAAAAAGTGTAAAACTAAGATTTCTGAGATTTCTGAAAAAAAGTCTGTTCTGTATGTTAATTTTCTTTTTAAACAAATCTAAATGTTGAGATTTCATAAAATAAAGTTTTCAAAAAGAAACCAGGATTGTAAGATTTTAAGAAAAAGCTCAAAATAAAAGTCAGTCTTTGCAAAGATGAAACTCAGAAAGAGGTTGAATAACAACAGGAAGTCCATTCTGATTTATTTCCACACGGAGGCTTTTATTCTGAAACTGCAGGAAAATGTACATTTCTCCCAAAGTCTTCCCACCATCTGTAGTTTGTGAACACGTGACATCACTTCAGTTTGAATGGCAGCAGTAAAGGGTTACTGAGGCTCGTTAAGAACAGGTCATAGTGACGAGTTCAATCACTTCTGCACAATATAATATATGATGTCTACAAACTAACATATAATAACGTCTGAAGTGCAAACGTGAACATAAAGTGCAAACCACAGCGTGCATGCATTTGAGCTCAATGACCGGCTTCCCTGTGAATATTTAAAATATAACGTGGCCCTACACAGCAGAGTCTGAGCGGCACAGTGTGCAGCTTTTATTGAATGCTGGCTTTTTACTCTCATGCAAACATGGTCATTACTTTTTAAGAAGGGTCAGATTCGATGAGCCTTATTTGCATTTAGGAAACTAATCTTCCCTAAACAGCACGATGATGTTTGAATGAACACGGCTGCTTCTGGGGTGAATGTAAACCTCTGATCTGGGTTAGATGGGTTTATTAACAGACCAATCACATGATGATTGTCTCATCATTAACACTCATGTACTTTCAATGTAAGCAGCTGATCTAATGAATAAAGTCTGTGTTTTGAGTCGGACTCGTGGCCTGTCTTTGTCTCAGTTTGATGGTTTATTTATATATACTTTTAATTTCTCTATGTGCAATACCTTGTCTTTTTATGCTGCTGCAACGCAAACATTTCCCAAATTGGGATCTATAAAGTACTTCTTATCTTATCTTCTCTTCTTAACGCGAGGGGAGAATCCTCTTGTTTGGTCTGAAGGTGAGTCTAATCAGACGCCGCTGCCCCCCCCCCCGGCCGTACAGCAGGAACCCCCCCGCGGTGCGAAGCTCCTCCAGATCCAGGTTGGACAGGAAGCTCCTCTGAAGCTCCGCCTCCACCGTGCACCCTCCCGGGCCGCTGCACCCCCCCAGCAGCACCACGGCCGACTGACACAGCAGCCAATCAGAGAGCTTCCTCAGGTCGGATAGAGCCCGCCCCCCCCACAGGCTCAGGTGAAGCATGTTAGCGGCGACACGAGCGCTGGGCCGCTGCAGAAGAGAGTAAAAAAACAGGTGGTTAATGAACAACCTGTTTTAATATCTGTTGGGAAAACCTGAATGTCCTCTTCCAACATGAGAGTAACATGATAACAAAGGTATCCCAACTGTAGCTGTGAACATGACAGGATGTATGATTACCTAGAAGAGCATCAGGACTGTTTGAGGCATATGATAGCTATGTGATTGCATGATGATTCAGCCTCTATGGAGAAAGTCAGAATTTTGTGATTTTTTGAAAGAAACCAACATTTTGAGAAAAAGTCAGAATTTTGAAAAAGTCAGAATGTTTTGAAAAAGTCCGAATTTTGAAAAAAAGTCCGAATTTTGAGAAAAAGTCCAAATTTTGAGAAAAAGTCTGAATTTTGTGAAAAAGTCCCAATTTTGAGAAAAAGTCCCAATTTTGTGAAAAAGTCCCAATTTTGCTATGTGATTAACATGATGATTCAGCCTCTATGGAGATAGACATATGACAAGCATGATCATTTCTGACGTGGAGCTAATCTGAAGTAAACATTGAATACTGCTTTCTATTCCTCCATCTTGTGACTGTGTAACTCCCTCTCTTGGATATCAGCATGTGAAGGACACTGTTCAGGAACTAGTTGATGCTCTGTATGTGATGACTCTTCCATTCTGGAGAGGATCACAGATACATGGATCCTGAGATTGAAGCTCAAGCCGGGGACCAGTGATTAACATTTTGAAGTATTCGGAAAAGTCAGAATTTTGAGATTTTGAGAGAAAGTCAGAATTTTGTGATTTTTTTAAAGAAGCCAACATTTTGAGAAAAAGTCCGAATTTTGTGAAAAGTCCGAATTTTGAGAAAAGTCAGAATTTTGAGAAAAAGTCAGAATATTGTGAAAAAGTCAGAATTTTGTGATTTTCATGAGAAAAAAACATTTGAGAATATTGTGAAAAGTCCCAATTTTGAGAAAAAGTCCCAATTTTGCTATGTGATTAACATGATGATTCTATGGAGATAGACACTGTTCAGGAACTAGTTGATGCTCTGTATGTGATGACTACTTCCATTCTGGAGAGGATCACAGATACATGGATCCTGAGATTGAAGCTCAAGCCGGGACCAGGAGAGTTTTTAGAATTCTCCTGATGAGATCTATTTTTTTTGTATTATTATTTTTTTAAAGCTACAGACCCAGAATCAGCACTTTAGTAACAGCTGGAATAGAGGGTTTGAGGCTAGAATGATCTGTTTGGTAATTTGAGCAAAACACTTCATAGACATGTTTTTATATATTTGTATATATCTGAGACCCATAATTCTGCCTAAAAGTAGTATGATAGGAGACCTTTAATATATACTGTGTATATCACCTTGCTGGGGCTCCTCCTGAGCAGCAGCTGAATCACCAGCTGCACGTCAGCAGGTGCAGTGGGGGGGGGAGGTGGCAGCTGCGTCTCCTCGTAGCTCCGGCTCTGCAGCCCCCCGCTCCGTAGAAAGGGTTTTGCTCCCCGAAGATCTCGTAGGCGACGGCGCCGACCGCCCAGCCGTCCGCCTTCCTGTAGTCGATCACCGAGGCCCGGCCCGGGGAGGCACTGGACACCTGGGGGGGGGGGGCAGAGAGCGGTTATAGACAACAGGGTCAGGGTTCACTGTGTAACTCTGATTATAAGTCTTTATTATATTCTGTATATTTATATTGTGGGTTATATATAGATATAGATATTTATTTAAAAGGTCTCCTATCATGCAAAATGCACTTTTTTATGTCTTTTCTACATAAATATGTGTCCCCGGTGTGTCCCCGGTGTGTCCCCGGTGTGTCCCGTGTGTCCCCGTGTGTCCCCGGTGTGTCCCTGGTGTGTCCCCGGTGTGTCCCCGGGTGTCAGGAGACTCACAAAGTGTCAGGAGATAAACCCCTCTCTCTTTCCTCCGTACCCACATCTCTAAAAACGGGGGAACAACGGAGCTGATCCAGATTTGCTGCGTCATGACGTAACATCTGAAATGTGGGTGGGCTTTAGACCCACGGCAACATGTGGTAAACCGCAAGAGAAAAAGCATTTGAGCTCCATACGTTTCAGAAATAATCCTTGATGTGGTTTTGAACATGATATGGCGTTGCATCACGGCTGAGAATCTCTCGGTAGAATTCTGAGAAGGCACAAGATCCCTTTTTTAAAGCTACTGACCCAGAATCATCTCTTTAGTACAGTGTTTCTCAAAGTGGGGGGCGCGCCCCCTGGGGGGCGCAGAGGCATGACATTTCTTTTTTTGAAAAGAGAATTGTTATGACGTCGGCATGACCGGCGGTAGTTACACTTAGATACCTTAGAAACCTACGAGGGCGCTGTAGGACACAGGTGTGTAATGTACATTTTGAGGATGGAAGGTCAATAGGCGGCGTCAGGGGGGCGCTAGGGGGGCGTCAGGGGGGCGCTAGGGGGTGCTGCAGCTCCCCCCAGGATAGCCATAGCACCCCCAAGAAATGTATGTCTTTTTTATTTTTATGATTCTAAAATGATTGATAATGCTACAGTACAAGTACGTCTGGGTCTCTGTGTTTCATTCAAGCTCGGCTCTGTGTGTGTGTGAACGAGCCATGTTGTGTGCGTGTGCGAGCGAGAGAGAGAGAGAGAGCGCACCGGTACCGGAGATTGTGTTGTTAGCATCTGGTGCGAGCTAGCTACACCAATGGATATAAGGAGCTTTTTCAACAACAAGGTGGAAGAGAACTCTCGCCTGTCAGACTGAGAGGCTCAGATAACCTCAGCTCAGTGAGTAAAGGACTCTCTCAGTGTTTAGATTACCCACTGAGATTAGTTATGTCTCAAAAGGTTTGGTCATGATTTATGTAAACAATTATTTCCAAGGCACACGTTTATATGATCATTATAGTTATAAAAAAATAAGAGAATAAATGAAAAACAGTTATGAAATACATGACAGTAAAACAAGAATACAAGTTTGAAAGGGGAGTGATTTGTAAAATATCCATAAAGAAAAAGAAAATCTGCTTCCAGTTCTGTTTCATATGTTGAGAGATGTATCCATAGATCTCTCATGTTGCTCTCAAAGTGCACCAGATTGATGCTTTCAACTTCAATATATTTAAAAAAAAATCTTCCCGGGGGAGCATGCCCCCGGACCCCTAGAGGATGTGAGGACCCCCCTAGAGGAGGTGAGGACCCCCCTAGAGGAGGTGAGGAGGACCCCCCTAGAGGATGTTAGGTCCACCCCCACTTATAAAAATAGCACTTTACCCCTGCCTATATGCCGTGAGCTGATTATCGAGCCTTCCTTGTAACAGTCGCGGGTACACTGTGTGTGTGCGTGGGGAGTGATTTTTTAATTGAATGCTCACGTTCATATTGATGTATTTTAATAAATGTTAACTCGGCCCATTACGTGACTATTTGTGTTGGGGGTGTTGTGGCGATCCAGTACTCACAACAGGAAAGAATGAAACAGAGAGGAATCAATGAAACACAAACACAGAAATAGTTGAGATTAATCATTATTATTTAGTTGCGCACCACCAAACAACAATGGGGAAACATTACCTTGCTTCAACAGCAACCAATCGCAGAAATGCCCCACGAACACAAGAAACACAGGGCAGATATAGGTTTCCTAAATGACACACGAACATGTTCCCTAATCATGTTTAACGCACACACATTGTCAGTTCTCCTAAACTTGGACATGTTCCAGATGTCGAAAGGTCATCATCTCATGACTTCTTTAGGAGTCTTTGCAGGATATGAATTATCCAATTAACAAACTATATATACGTCTGCACATGAACGCACATACATTTCTTCCATTAACTAACACTTAACTGTATTATATCTAAATGTAGCCTCTTTGTATTTCCTCTGAGCTCGGCGTCAGCTCACTTAACGTAATAATTAGCAAAGAGACGATTCTATGGAAACTGTAACTTAATAACATACCTAGTTACTATGACTAGGTCCAAGATTGATATAACATTCCCTCCTTTTATTAATTTAAGTTTCCAGATCATCCAATAAATACTCTTACAAATAACCTTTTGAGATCCGCCCTGGAAAGTCCAAAATACTTTCTGAAAAATATTTATCAATGAATAATCATTTTACTCAAGGCAGAAGTCACAGGGTTACCTGTACTACTCACAAATAGCCAAAAAACACCTTTTTGATTATAACACAAAAAGTGGAAGAAAAGACAATTTGCGCTAATCTACTCTTACTTAAATGGAAAATCATTAAAAAACCTCAGTATGCTTAAGAGGAAAAAATCAATTTGTCCCATTCAAGTTGAACAAACTTACATACATAACCTAATAACAAAGTAACATTCAATTTAATACTTGATTATACATAATAAAAATCTTCCAAAACACTTATAGCAAGTGTAACTGTTGTCCACTCGTTCTGCTTCTGTTATATTGTCCAGTGAACACTTCTTCAGGGTGTGCACGTTCCGATCTCCATGCGTAGCCTTTAGATGGAATATCTATCTTAGCCTTCATGCTGGTGTCCCATCTCATAGCAAAATCCCTTGATGACATCTGAAGCAACATCATTACCATTTGAATTGGACGGAACTGTAGTCAGAAAACTTCTGTAAAAGAACAGTTTACGGTAGATCTTCTTCTCTGGAGTTTGAGATTACTAATATACTTGGCTGTAAATCATCTCAGACATCTTGGGTTTTGTTCTTCGTGTTGACCCAAACCCATAAGACAATAGCAGTGGAAGAATAGCTGGAACTGAAGGGAGTCATCCAGCTGCCTTCATTGACACTCCAGTTTGCCTCCAGACGCAGCTCCTTAAACATCTGCCTCAGAATGATCCATCTTCCCTCCTTCAGATTGCAAGGGAAAGACAGCTTTGACCTGGGTAGAAAATAGCACTTGCATTCTGGGTTAACAGCCTATACAGTCAACCACTAGGCCTTAGAGTCTTACCTATCATTTTTAAACTTCTTGAAACCATGAAATGTTGTTTGTGTTGTGTTTTTACTTACCCACAATTTCCTAAGCACACAACAAACATATTCTGCAAAATTGTTCAGCCACGGTGCTGAAACCAATCAGATCTCAACTTCGAACAATACATTTAATCATACCTGTCTTTAGCAGAACCCAATCAGGAGCTTAACCATGTAGGAAAAAAGTTGTTTAGGCAAAAAGTTGTTTCATTTCCCTCTGGATCATGTGAGGGTTAACAAATTCACGTGAACAAGAACAATAAACCCATTATACCCCTCCTGGAAACATTGTCCTCCAAACCATAGAGACCATGTTTCCCCAAGTAAGATACCTCAGAGTACCCATCTGCTCATACAATGTTATTTCAAAGTCCTATGACTCATCATCAGGAAAACTTTCTCCTGTCAAAAAGAATCACAATGTTAAAATCAAGTTACATAGTCATCAAGTCATGCAGGGATCATGCATAGTCAGACAAAGTTCATGCGTCATGTCTCACAATGGTTCAACTAATATGGCATAGTCAGAAATCCATTGCCAAAAGCATTGTGACATCCCAAAATAAAATCACTTGTCGGTGGGTCAGTGTTACTGTAACAGTCAGGAATTGACAAATCAATTCACATTCATTCAGTCTTTGCAAAGTCTAAGTCAGTCTCGAGATCTCATGTCCTATAGTAGTGCACTTTGATATTCTACCAGCTGGAGTTTTTAATCAGTGACATCATGTGTTGATGTCAAACAATGCACAAAGTTTTTCCCGTGTTCGCAGCACAATTTGTTTCAGATGTTAAACAAACAAATTATCAATACACTTATTAATGTACTGCCCCTAGGAAACACAAAGCCTGACAAATGTTCTTGCAAGGCATCCCTAAGTGAACCTGCAGACATCGGCCTTTTTAATTAATATTTCAAATTAATTAATAATAATAATAATAGTCCTTTTTATTAATTTGTTTACCCTTAGAAGTGAACATATCTCATAATGTTACATCAGGATGTTAAACAAAGTGTTAGCCAAATCAATCATACCAAACCATTTTACAGTACCAGGTACTGAAGTAGATTTAACTGGTGATTGAACAAACCAAAGCCTCTTTGTTTACGACATGCAAACCACTAACACATTTTTCCAAGTTCAGCATCAGCCTTCGTTACTCTAAAATTACGTTTTAAATAGGAATATTAGAAATGGAACAAATATTCAATCTTCAGAAATGTTCTCAATAAATCTCTATCTAGTGAATAGCCAACATATTTAAAAATGTCAGATATATAAAAAATAAACCTAAATACTCCTTTACTATCAAAGTCTAAAGCTAGACCTAAGGTGAACAGTTTTGTAATAGACAATTTAATCTAAAAAACAAAACTGGACTTGTGTTTTTTGTTATTTGTTCTTCAAAATACATTAGTAAATACTTTGTGAAGTATTCACAATATAACTAACCCTCTCTAGGATATCAAATCAGTTCATCTTTAACTAGACACTATTTCCCTATTTACTTTCAGTTCATATAACAATGGTATAACAACCACACGTTTTACCCATAGCTAGTTTATATTTCAAGATTATTCTGTGTGACATAATAATCAGATGTCTTGTATGCAAAATAAAGGATATTAATAATATTAATCTTTTCAGTATTCCAGACCATCGTTAAACAAGCAGCCTCTCTTCTTAAACACTAAGCATAATGTCTACACCACCCTCTGGAAAACTCTTGCACAGTTATGCTGTAAAATCATTGCATAATTTCTTCAGAGTCTGAACAGTCTGAGACAAGCCTGTCTCAAGATCTTGTCATAATGAGAACAGTCAGTGATTCGTTGTCCTCTGCAGCTGTAGTCAGTGGCAGGGTCCCCAAAAAGCTAGAAACGGCCCTGGTCAGTGGGCTCAAGGAAACTCTCTCTGGCATCTGGAGGGAAGGAAACTCTTGGATCAATGTGGTACAATCAGCAGACACACGTTGTCCTCTGCACAGTAGAAATCCCCAAAACTGCACTTCCTCTTCACACCACTGTTGCCTTGACAACAAGGGTTCATGTCCATCACAAGCAAAATGTCAAAACCTCCTCAGAGATGCGTTCTTTGCACACTTCTTCTGTTTCTGTAGTGAGCAACATTTCACCAACACACTGATTCAGAGTCCAACCCAAAGGTGGCGCATAACTATCCAGTGCTGCTGTAATCACAGCCAATCAGCTACTAGAGAAAAACTCAATTTAAATCTCTCCCCCAACGGGTTACTAAATGGCTGAGTGTCTATATGGTCAGGAATGCTGAAACATGTGAATGTTAAAACAAACTAACGGTGGTGGTTTACCCAGATTCTTTACTTCATAAAAGTAGTACAACTACATTGTAAAATCTCTTTTGTCTAGTTGAGGTCCTGCTTTTAAATTCTAGTCAGGAAAAGAACAAAACATCATCTTTAAAATCTTCTTAAATTAGAAACCAAAAAGGTCTTCCTTCTCCACCATGATGCATTTCAACATCAAAGTCATAAAACTGATGATTTATCTTTAAAAACCATGAGGAATGACAGTTCTCATAAAACACTATTCTCCTTTCCTTCAGTTCTAAGTCAGATGAGCAAAACAAGGAAACCCTCCTTAACCTCTATAGATTCATCATGTATCTACTTACAAGCATGGTTAGGTTGTAACAGAATACAAAACTAACTGTATTCAGCGCTATATTTGAAAAACCCAAGTAATCTGATTACAGTTAATGAATATTTTTGGAACACTTAAAGGAATTCTTGGTGGAAAGGTTTCCTCACAAAATGTAATCTTCATCACTAAAGCTGAAAACCTACAGAAATCATCACGGAACAGTTTTCTTTCCTTATCACTCAATTGTTTCAATAAAAACAAAAAGGCATTGTGAAAACTCCCACTTTGAGAACATCTCAACACTTTATTCCATCTAAGCATGAATGTTTATGACAGACACGCCATATATTCCAAAATAAATATCTCTGGGCCTAAAGAACAATCCATTAATCCAAAACGGTCTTTAGTGATATCAATTGTGAACTTTCTTAATATTAATTGTAAATTCAACGTATGTCTCTTTAGAACAGAGATAGGATAGTTGCAGCTGAAACTGGTTAATAGCACTTTTCTGTTAACCTAGATAAGCATGTTGTTCTTATATCTAGTAAATATTATATTTTATTTTATGTTACTCATAAAACAGTAAACCATAGGAACATTTTCCAGAATAGTAGTTAACTTTATATAACATTACTCTCTCTAGACTCTTCAAACATCTTAATTCTCCTGTCCTCTCTTTCCTCACTGTGCCCTGCAGCTGCTCTCATCACTCACACTTGACCTCTTGTGTTATCCAACAGTGTGAGACGCCTCGAGCAAGCATCGTAAAGCACCTCTGTCATGCTTAAACATGAACAGATTCCTTCGACTGACAAACTATATAAAACCTCCTGTTTACTACTTACTACTCTTTCTTCATAAACTTAAAAATACAATTGTGGTGAATCGTTTGCGTTTTCAGTTTCCTATCTACTTTAAATGAGAGTCACTATTGTATGATAAATACAACTCCTAAATAACATTACTATATATATTTCTTAAAGTGAGTTTGTTATTTAATGTTTAACAAATTCTCCTCTTTCTATGTCTTATACTAGGTGGAAAAATCCACTATTATATTTAATTTGAATAAAACCTTTACCTTAATGTACTTCATATACTCAGTAAACCTCTTCTTACTTTCCCTTAACGTTACTGTATGTAATTAAGTTCCTTTGACATATAATTAAGTACAATTCTTAGTCAAATGACAAATACCATGAAATTCACAATGCAATGCAAGGTAACAATCAGTTCTCAAAGACTATGTTTAAATAGCAACAAATCATTGTTTCTTATTTATTTCAATATATCTACTACTTCAAATCACACGTTGATCTATTGATTTTCAATGTATTCACTCCGACTTCAGATCATTAATTCAACACTCAGCAGCCTTCTTTCAGGCATTAGACGAAAGAACAAGCAGACACACTCCGGGCTGCTGCTCGACAATTAGAGCAGAATGGGGAGAAGGGGGGGGGGATACCTTCACAGACAAAGACAGACAACCCCTGCTGGAGCACTCAGCCTTTTCTTCATATTGGAAATGGTATGTTATTGGTTATGGCCATGATTTTATGATTATTGAAATGTATACAGTTCTGTTTCATATAGGTGTTTCCATAGATCTAGTCTCTTTATTTGCCCCTTAAAGTGCACCAGATTGATGCATTTAACTCCAAAAAAAAAAAAAAATCTTACCGGGGGAGCATGCCCCCGCACCCCCCTAGAGGATTTGTGTCACAGTCTGCTTCTCACTCACCTATTTTCTGCATTAACATTCCTTAGTCACCTGGTAGCCACACCCTGTCTCTTTCTTTCACTCTGTTACACCCATCAGCTCCAGTAGTATATAGGCCCACTTCACTCTCACCTCAGTGCCAGATCGTACTTTGCAGCATGCCAGTCTTTCCAGCATTACTTCACAGATTGCTCTCCCGGTTCCGACCTGCCTGTCCCTGACCTGCCTGCCTCGCCTGATTCCTGACCCTGCCTGTACCCGGACTATTCTGCCACGCCTGCTCCCTGACCCGGTCTGTACCTGCGACTCCCGTCTTGCCTCCTCCTGGAACCCTCGCCTGTCCCCGACCAGCCCTTGGCCTACTACCTGCCTTTTCGTCTCCTACCAGTTATTGCCTTCAATAAAGCTGGTTACAGACTATCCCTGGTTTCCCGTGTTTTGCATTTTGGTCCTCAGCTCGTTGTGACAATTTGAGGTCCACCCCCACTTAAAATCACATGGATAGGTTCCTAAATACATTTACAATTTGTCATTTCATTCAAACCTTATTTAACCAGATTGGTCCCATTGAGATCAAGATCTCTTTTTCAAGGGAGACCTGCAGCATATAGGTTCCACATGAAACATAAAACAATAAAGGACATCATACATTATATTTACAGGATACATTTACATAGTTATAGAATTTACAAGTACCATAGTATCAACGAGCATCTAATTTAGCCTAGCTTTAAAATCAAGAGTATATTTTCAGTGTGGTACTAGTACTTTTACTTGTAACAAAGTACTCTTTCAGTGTCATATTAGTACTCTTACTTGAAACAGAGTACGTTTTCAGTCTAGTATCGTGTCGTAATAGTACTTTTACTCGTAACCAAGTACTCTTTCAGTGTCGTATGAATACTTTTACTCGTAACCAAGTACTTTTACAGTGTGGTACAAGTACTTCTACTTGTGCGTCAGTGTCTCAGGAGGGACACAGGTTAGTCTGAGGGTACACATGTCTTATTGTCCTTTAACTTATTTTTTATTCATTATTTAGTTTACTTTTATGGTTTTTAAATATCATTTTATATCATGTTTATTTTTGCGTAGTAACCCTTAGCTTCTGTTATAAATAAATACAAATACATAATACCTTTAAAACTCTTTAAAACTCATTAAAATCACAAAACGCTGCGTCCTGTCCAATCAGCTCCACATCCACAGCATCAATAACTGATATTGAAAATGGATCAAAATCAATGTTATTTCTAATAATTGATAAATGCGTCAGTTTGAAGAAAATAAAACCCTTGAGCAAAAAACTAACATACAGAGTGTTTAAATCTATAAAGTGTACATTTCCGTTTGCTTTTAAACTCCCACACAGTATTTAGTATAACACGATATATGCATGACTAACGATAAAGGGTATCATATGCAACATGTTTTATAACCATATAATAGACCTGCAGTTTCTACTTTACATCATGGCCCCATCTGTGGTCGAAAATTAAATACACAATTTCAAACTAAAGACCAAACAAAAGTCTAAATCCAATTTAATGTGCAGAAACACATTTGATGTATTTATTAACATGACTTTGTAGATTGAGATGTATGCTGCATGTGAAAGGGCCCAAGTTACCATGCAGCATACACACTTATTCATTGGACTTATTTCCAACACACAAACCTGAATCTTATCCTGTTACCTTTTAGTTCTAAGAAACACATTTTTTCCCCGTATGTCTTATTCCAGTGTCTTATTCCAGTACGTGTGTTTTACAAGATCTGAGTTTGTCTACTTTTACTCAAGTACAAGACCTGAGTACTTCTACTTTTACTCAAGTACAAGATCTGAGTACTTTCCTTTTACTCAAGTACAAGATCTGAGTACTTCTACTTTTACTCAAGCACAAGATCTGAGTACTTCTACTTTTACTCAAGTACAAGATCTGAGTACTTCTCCTTTTACTCAAGTACTAGATCTGAGTACTTCT
Source organism: Trematomus loennbergii (assembly GCA_012861695.1). Taxonomy (NCBI): domain Eukaryota; kingdom Metazoa; phylum Chordata; class Actinopteri; order Perciformes; family Nototheniidae; genus Trematomus; species Trematomus loennbergii. The sequence goes on along the minus strand of JAAOOA010000566.1, from coordinate 115,295 downwards.
ACCACCTCTGCATACTGATACTACAAACATTACAATAGACATCTTCATGAAAAAACTTTTATTCAACCTGAGAATCAGAATACAAATACTTAATTAATTAAATTAGGTTAAGGACACTCAGAGATTATAAAATAAAATACATAAAACAAACTTTGGATGTTGAGGCGAATATGTGCAACAGTCACTCCACCAATGATTTAATCAAAAAGTACAATTTGCTGCAAATCAGGTCAACATTTAGTCGGTGAATTGGTGGATTCTTCACAGTCCTGTTGTCTAAAAGGTTGTCTCTTTTGTCGCAGAGGTTGAATGGAGAACGCCAGGACGGCAGCACTTCCTGTCAAAGGTCAGGATCCTCAAAGAGATGATTAACTCTCCTTCTTAACTTCAAGGCCAAAACGAAATGTCTAAACGCTGCTGAGACACAATGACTCTGATCTCTCTCAGGAGGCTCCGATCGGGGGTCACGCTTAAATAAAGTAATTGAGCAACAGCAGGTTAAATCAAGGCCTCACTTTCCTGGAAAAAAAAGGTAAATGGTTGCTGGTGAGAGGTCACACAAGGTCACCACTCTCTCAGTTTCTGTCATCATCCTGTTGTATCCTCTCAGACACATTGCTACGTTTTGAACAGCACGTGTTTTGGTCAAGTTAAAGAGTTTATATCAGTATGTAGTGTCTCTACTTTAAAGAGTCCTCTCCTGCTGATGTTCAGGTGTATATCAGTATGTAGTGTCTCTACTTTAAAGAGTCCTCTCCTGCTGATGTTCAGGTGTATATCAGTATGTAGTGTCTCTACTTTAAAGAGTCCTCTCCTGCTGATGTTCAGGTGTATATCAGTATGTAGTGTCTCTACTTTAAAGAGTCCTCTCCTGCTGATGTCCAGGTGTATATCAGTATGTAGTGTCTCTACTTTAAAGAGTCCTCTCCTGCTGATGTTCAGTGTATATCAGTATGTTGTGTCTCTACTTTAAAGAGTCCTCTCCTGCTGATGTTCAGGAATATATCAGTATGTAGTGTCTCTACTTTAAAGAGTCCTCTCTGCTGATATTCAGGTGTATATCAGTATGCAGTTTATCTACTTTAAAGCATCCTTGCCAACCTTGAGACCTCAGAAATCGGGAGCATTTCAAAACCAAACATGTGTAGCTGTATTAAAGTCCGAGTGGAAACAGTCCTGAGTAAATCTGATTTTGTCAGAAATCGGGAGAAATGCGGGAGAAATATGACCCCGGGAGGAAACCGGGAGAGGGCAATGAAATCGGGAGTCTCCCGCGAAAATCGGGAGGGTTGGCAAGTATGCTTTAAAGAGTCCTCTACCCTACACAAGACCCAGAGTGAGCCCCGTAGATGTGGTCGAGTCCTATGAAGCAGCTGTTAAGGCCCCTACACACCAGGCCGATATCGGCCGTCTTGCGTTGTTGGGCGAAAACGGGTTCCTTGTCGCCCAAAGTCAATTTGGTGTCCCCCGAACCCTCGGCCGTGACACGCCTTATTTGGCCTTTCACGGTCGACACCCGGCCGATTCAACATGTTGAATCGGCCGGGTGTCGATCACAAGCTATCGGGCCAAGAAACCACTCTGATCAGCTGTTCAGCTAGCAAATGAGAAGCGAAACGGAAGTGAGGGACGTAAACAAACGATTTAAGGCACAAGACAGCAGCTAAACACCAGCAGGTGATACTTAAAGACATCAAACATAGCCCTTAAATGTCCTCTCTTACCTCCCACACATAGCAGGGACATCTCTGATATCGGCGGGAGCGTCCCCGGCTGTCCTCTGCTGAGAGCTCCGTGATTTGTTTGGTCAAGTCCGGTTTTTCATCTCATCGTACATTTAGCAAGAAGTGGCCATTATTACATTGCTGACTCAATAAACTACACACCCGCCAGAACACTGCGATCATCAGATGCAGGTCTATTAACTGTGATTTTATAGTATGTCTGCACTTTATGTGCTCATTTCATCATTCATGTATTTTTATATTCTAAAACATGTTTTCGATGGACGAGAGTGAAAATGGAACGCACATGCTATTTGTTTGTTTATATCAGTCTGTTCTTCTTCTCTGTCTTCCGGTTGTTGCCTATTTTGAATGACGAATACACACTACCGCCGCCTGCTGGTAAGGAGAGTTATTGCCACTCACGCATGCGCAGTTCGTACGTGCTCGGCTGAAGTCTTAGCGGTGATTTCCAGTGCGACACACGGCCAAGACGCAGGAGAACTCGTCGATGGAACTGTCGGTGTCGGGTGTCGGCGAGTTCTCTGGTGACTGCCTGGTGTGTCAGGGCCTTTGTGTGAATGAACAGAGAGAACATGCTCAGTGTGAAATGAGACTCCATAATGATGTGTTTAATGTGAGGTCACACTGACATCTAGTGGTGATCTGCAGACATCAACACAAGGTCAACATTAAACTCCTCATAACTTTAAGCATTATTGAGAATATGATTAATTCACCTGACTTTGGGAACATGATGCTTTTATTGAAGCTCTTTAAAAATGCATATAGTTAAAGCTGGTTTAAGATTACCCATGTCTGTCCTCCTGAGTCCTACATTTGATTGTTTTTATTGTATTTTTTCTTTTTGTTGTATTTTACATTATATCTTGTCCTTTTATAATTTATTTTGTATATGTGTGTTAATAATATAGCCCAACTTAGATTTGATTAAACTTTTCTCTGATCAGCTGTAGCTAAGGCAACAGGTGGCAGTTAGCCTACATTAGCTTCGATGCTAGCTAACATTAGACACCGTCAAAACACATTACCGTAATTACCTGAACGTTTTAAAACGTATTCATTAAAACATGTAAGGTGCTTTAAAAGTTATATAACGTAGTGAAAGGTCTTAACAAGTACCTTTAGCGCTGTTGCTGAGCTGAGGTATGTCGGTGTTTGGAAGTGAAGCATCACAGAAAGCACCGGGAGAAGGACCGGGGATTTCATCTCTGTTCATCCGGGAGAGGGAGCAGGCAGAGCGGCCAGCAGACAGAGCAAAGACCCCTGGTAGTGCGCCAGACGCTGATGAAAATCGTGGCCAAACGGTGGGACTACATTTATTATACTATAATATATGCCTAACAATAGTATAATAAGAGACCTTTAAAGTCACACACTGATTTTCAGACTTTAAAACATTTATTTCAAACTATGGGATTTACCTGCTTACCATTCAATTTTGTCACTACCGAAACGATCATGTCAATTACCGAAACATATGGTTACGTTTCGGTAGTGACTGTTTCGGTAGTGACGATTCTAGCTAAAATTGAGCATAACAAAAAAATTCTAGCAAGTACATGGCTAGCATACACGTTTTTGAAGAGGTTTACACACATAAAGACCTAATACTTTGCATAAAACTCCGAAAAGGTTTACTTAATTGAAGATAATATGTGTTCGGTAGTGACAATTCTTAAAGTTACACGCCGATTTTCAGATTTTGGAACACATTTATTTCAAAAGTATGGGATATAGCTACTGCCCATTCAGCCATGAGGGACAGGGGTGCAGTGTCACTGCCTTGTCAAAAATGCAGGGGTGTGGCTAAAAACCAGGCTCAGCCATTGGACTAAAACCCCTTGTGTTTCGGTAGTGACATGAAAACTGGGACATGATTTTTTGAGTATAGTTTTTTATTAAAAAATGTAATTCACAATAAATCTAAATATTCCAACTTCTGTTTGAATGTAATCATAAAGATCTTCTAAATACACCATTGAACAAATTAAATCAAATGTTTTAAGTGTTATTTACAGAACATGAAATTTAGACGTCAGGTTGGGGACAGCTACTTCCCAATAGAAAGTAACCTATAAATGATGTTTTTGTATATATTAAGCTTATCACTATATCATTTAATGCCTTATGTTTAAATAGACCATAACATATTCTAAGTAAATATCTATGTCTGAATACTTAATTGTTTTGGTAAATAGTTTTTCTTGTTGTGGGACCGCACTTTGTACAAATTCGGTAGAATGCCCCATTTATAATCTCATTAATATGATTTACTGTATAGGCCTACTCAGATCTTGTGCTTGAGTAAAGTAGAAGTACTCAGATCTTGTGCTTGAGTAAAAGTAGAAGTACTCAGATCTTGTACTTGAGGAAAAGTAGAAGTACTCAGATCTTGTGCTTGAGTAAAAGTAGAAGTACTCAGATCTTGTACTTGAGTAAAAGTAGAAGTACTCAGATCTGGTACTCGAGTAAAAGTAGAAGTACTCAGATATTGTACTTGAGTAAAAGTAGAAGTACTCAGATCTTGTACTTGAGTAAAAGTAGAAGTACTCAGATCTTGTACTTGAGTAAAAGTAGAAGTACTCAGATCTTGTACTTGAGTAAAAGTAGAAGTACTCAGATCTGGTACTTGAGTAAAAGTAGAAGTACTCAGATCTTGTACTTGAGTAAAAGTAGAAGTACTCAGATCTTGTACTTGAGTAAAAGTAGAAGGAATATAAATACAATGTTATGTAAGAGCTCTTATTTTGAAGTACTTCCTGTTTGCTGTTTAGTTTCACTTCGTGCTCGTCGGACTGCAACTTCTTCTTCTTCTTCCTCTTCTCTCTAAAGGTTTGTAACTCTTTGTGACTTCAGAGCTTTTAGAGACAACTCTGATTATCAATCATTGCTCAGAGAATAAGAACAACTCTTTAGTTTAACTTTTAGAGACTCAGAGACAGACTTTAACTCTCTTCCTGTTTTTACCTCAAAACGCCTGCACACAAAAACTATTATTATCATCAATCATTACTCAGGGAATAACTCAGAGACCCTCTCTCTATTTATATCCTTACTACTGTAAGTGTGTGTGTGGTGTGTGTGTGTGTGTGTGTGTGTGTGTGTGTGTGTGTGTGTGTGTGTGTGTGTGTGTGTGTGTGTGTGTGTGTGTGTGTGTGTGTGTGTGTGTGTGTGTGTGTGCGCGCTGCTGTGTTGTGTGTGTGTTTGTGTGTGTGTGTGAGTGTGTGTGTGTGTGTGTGTGTGTGCCTGCTGGTGTGTGTGTGTGTGTGTGTGTGTGTGCGCCTGCTGGTGTATGTGTGTGTGCGTGTGCGTGTGCGCCTGCGTGTGTGTGTGAGTGTGTGTGTGTGTGTGTGTGCTGGTGTGTGTGTGTGTTGTGTGGTGTGTGTGTGTGTGTGTGTGTGTGTGTGTGTGTGTGTGTGTGTGTGTTGTGTGTGTGTGTGTGTGTGTGTGTGTGTGTGTGTGTGTGTGTGTGTGTGTGTGTGTGTGTTACCGTTATATAGTCTATTGTTGTTCCTCGTCACATGACCAGCGAAGTATTTAAAGATAAACGTTTCAAAAGTGGTAATGTTCCTCCCTCAGCCACCAGAGGGCGACACATCCCACAGCCTCACTCACTGGTGAACTGTTTAATAAAATAAATCAAAATACAAAAATAAAACATGACAAACCAAAGTAAGAGTTGAAGAGCAGGAAATTAAAAAATATCTTAAAGGTGGGGTTAGCCGTAGTACTGTAAAAAGCACGACCAATCATCTGAGCCGGCCCGGCTAAAATAACTGGATGGCCTACCTGCCTGTCAGCCTTCCACCTGTGCACTAACTTATCTCGTGCCCTCATTGGTCATGTGCGCGTTCGTGTGTGTTGGAGGAGGGGCTCTGTAAGCAAGTGGCAGATTTTCTCCGGTTGTGTATTTTCAAATTCTAGCGCACTCGAGCTGGTTTCTCAAACTTACCTACCCTACCTTTAATGAAATAAAAACAATACAAATACTATATAAAAGTACATGAAGCGGAATTTAATAAAATAAGAACTTTTTAAACTACAATAATAACGTGTGTGTGTGTGTGTGTGTGTGTGTGTGTGTGTGTGTGTGTGTGTGTGTGTGTGTGTGTGTGTGTGTGTGTGTGTGTGTGTGTGTGTGTGTGTGTGTGTGTGTGTGTGTGTGTGTGGGTTTGTGTGTGTGTTAGGGCTGCTCGATTATGGCCAAAATCATAATCACGATTATTGTTGTCAATAATTGATATGACGATTATTAAATACGATTAATACGACTTTGAAAACATCCATTTATTGAACTTTAAAACAAATAATAATTTGAACAGTATCTTTTTAACTGTTGATTACCCTGAACGTATAATTCAACTGAAAAACCAATACAAAAATAAATGATACATTTAAATAAATAATATCAAAATAATAAATACCAATAAACAAGATCAACAAATATTTTGGAGCGCACTTCCACAAGCTACTAAACGTATATAAATATGATAAATAAAAATAAATTAGACTAAAATTAATGAGATCAAATATGTGCACTGTCACAACCTAGCAAACCTAAATAATCGTTTTTTTCGATTATGTTGTTTTCGTAATTGTGGCAGGCCAAAATCGTAATTGCGATTAAAATACGATTAATTGCACAGCCCTAGTGTGTGTGGGTGGGCGGGTGTGACATGACCAGCAAAGTATATTTAAAGAAAAACATTTAAAAATGTAAAATATAAAAATATCAAATACATTTGGAAATATAAAGAGGAATATATTATACTAATAAATACATGTGCGAATTAAGATGAATTAGGAATGAATTAACGAAAATAAAAATGTGGAAATGTAAACATTAGTAATTAAAGAAAACAACTCTTTGTTCCTCCCTCAGCCACCAGAGGGCGAAACATCTCACAGCCTCACTCACTGATGAACTGTTTTAAAAAAACGTTCAAGAGCATGAAATACAAATATATATTAATTAAATTAAGAAAAAAAGGAACTTTTGGAAATACAATAAAAGGTGAAATGTAAAAACATTTACATAATATATGTGGAAGTATAGATGAGAGTAACACCTACGTCACTTCCGGGTGAAAATTACGGCCCCGCCCACTTTTGGGGGTCAATACACATTCTGACAGGTTTGCCAATCCGATCAGAATTTTTTGAAAACCGTGATTTTCGGATCTTCAGAGAGCCCGATTACGATGGCCAGTCAGGCAAACAATTACATTAAATCATCACGACAATCGACGATTGGGCTCGATATATGGTTAAATTCAGTGGCTTAACTATCGACGGCTCAAAAGAGAAAGGACAAGAGAGAACAAGGAGATGTAACAGCTAAACTGACAATATTAGACCGTTGTATTTGTCATACATCGTCCTCGAAATCGAGCGCTAACGTTAGCAATGTTGACGTGCAGCGGCAGCCGGAGCCGGAGGCTAACGATAGCTCACCACCATCATTGCCATCTAGCTCCACAAGTGAAGTTGTATCCGTGGCCGTGGCTGTGCGACCTTCTTCTCCAGCCAGCCAGGAGGAGAGGCTGGATGTGGCTGTGCCCGGCGGTTGTCCAACAGTTCCCCCAAGGGCCCCAACCGATAGGGGACTCTATGGCGCTGTCACTACCCGATCGGTCCACCTGCCCGATCTGTACTGCGCATGTGCGAGATGGTCCGCCATATTGGACAACTACATACGGCAACTCTAATAGGACACTTGACACAGTGGCTTTTGGCAAAGCAGAAAAAGAACTGATAGAGATGAGTTATTGTTATTACAACGTGACTTCTCTATTATTTAACAACTCTTTTTATTGGGTTCTTTTATTTGGGGTTAAGTACATTGTCAGAATAAGTGAGAAATGGATTTAACTTCTGTTAGACAGCTATATGCCATACATTTTTGCATACATTCACACTAAATATTTATTCAGTATGATAGCTGTCTAACAGAAGTTAAATCCATTTCTCACTTATTCTGACAATGTACTTAACCCCAAATAAAAGAACCCAATAAAAAGAGTTGTTAAATAATAGTGAAGTCACGTTGTAATAACAATAACTCATCTCTATCAGTTCTTTTTCTGCTTTGCCAAAAGCCACTAGAGTTGCCGTATGTAGTTGTCCAATATGGCGGACCATCTCGCACAGGCGCAGTTCAGATCGGACAGGTGGACCGATCGGGTAGTGACAGGCGCTATTGAGACCCCCGACGCCAAGATCAAAAGCTATATTATAGCAACCGGTCTATGTAGGCCTACCGGCCCATTCCCCAGAGACTAACATCAAGGAAACAGGTTTAATCCTCTTCTTAGTTCGCTGTGCCGTTGTCAGGCTGTGGTGGTCTGAGGCCAGGGCAGGCTGTTGTTGATACATGTGGCGCTTCTGAGTGGTTGTGTATGTCTGTGTGTGTGAGCGCATCAGCGTGCGCTTATGTTTGGGGCGATGGGGGGGGGGGGGGCCCAAAAAACAATATTTGTACCGGGGCCGATCACAACCTTGTTACGCCACTGGTTAAATTAAAATCAGTAGGCGAGGCCGTAATTTCGCCAGCTGTTGCTCTCATCAAGGAAAGTAATTATTTTATCATGCCAACAAGCTGCTGTGTCGTTTATTGCTCCTCAAACATTAACACAAATCCAGAGTTCAGTGTTTCTGTACTTCCTCTAAGAAGAAAGGACAGTAACAGAAGAGCTCTGTGGCTTCAGGCTCGACCACCATTCAAATGACAGCGTTGTTTCCCCCAAAAGTGCGCGGGGCTGTACTTTTTGCCCGGAAGTGATGCATGTGTTACTCTCATCTATAAAGATGTAAAAACGGTTCATGCTGCAGGGTAGCTTGTGGATTTACTCCAGGTGGAATTAAAGTCTGATTTAACACTTGATTATATTTCACATCATTCATCCAGATCTGTAAAGTAACTAAAGGGATTAAATACATGTAGTGGAGTAGAAGTACTAAGAAGTATAACATGGAAATACTCAAGTAAAGTACAAGTACATCAAAATTGTACTGAAGTGCAGTATTTGTGTAAATGTACTTAGTTTACACCACTAAAGCTCAGCATGCACTGGTGACACTCAAACATCTGTGCTTTGAAGCCCAGAGCAGCAGACCTGGACCTGGACCTGAACCTGGACCTGGACCTGAACCTGAACCTGGACCTGGACCTGAACCTGGACCTGGACCTGGACCTGAGTCCCGCTGTGTTTCCTCAAAGAGGGACCGCTCAATGGAGCCTCAATCTGCTGATGGGGGGTAAGAATTTAAAAGCCATTTGAGTCAGTTGTTGTCTCTGTTAAAGCTTCTGTGTAACCTTCAGGAAATCCTGGTTATTAGCGACGTCAGTGGGCGTTAAGTGAACTGCAGTTAGCATCCTGGGCATGAACTCAGTGACGTTATCCACCAGATCTGGGGCCTCATTTATAAAGGGATATACGCTCAAAAATGGCGTACGCCAGTTTCTACGCAATGTTTGCGATTTATAAAATCACCACTTATTTATTTATTTTGGTGACGATCCGACCTCCATGCTGCTACTCTGGTTCAAACTGCATCCACCAAACAATATGATTTATCTCGACCTCCCCAAAATAACCAAAATCGGTGTGAGATGTCTTTTTTAGCTGTTCTGTCCTCATTTCCTGCGATCTTCTTCATGCAGTCAGTCAAAATGAATGAATGAATGGGCGTTTCTTTGACTATTTATAGGCAAATATGGGCGTTACGAGTAGATTGTGATTTATAAAGGGAAACAGGCGTAGGGAGTGCCGCACGCACTTCCCTCGCCGGTACGCAATGTTTTGTGAATCGGAAAATGTCGGAACATTTCTGTACCTATTTTTTTGCTTTGTACTACGTAAGCAACCTTCCCACGTGAATCCTACGCAAGGCGTTATAAATGAGGCCCCAGGGGTCTCCAAACTTTTTTAGGGTGAGGGCTACTTTCAAAAAATAAAACAAGTTGTGAGCTACTTTTACTCCTCGTTTTTTATTTTTTTGCAGTGTATATATTTAGCACATTGTAACATTATTACATGCTGACCTTTAACCTTTGTGTGCTGTTTGGGTCTCTGGGACCCGTTTTCAGTGTTTACTAAAATAAAATGTATTCAATTTAATTATTTTAACCTGCTTTATTTGGGGGTGGACCTCACCTCCTCTAGGGGGTCCTCTACCCCTCTAGGGGGGTCCTCACCTCCTCTAGGTAAATGTTGAAGTGAAATGCATCAATCTGGAGCACTCTGAGCCCCAGATGAATTGATGGATACAGCTCTCAACACTCAGATGAAAGAGAGCTGTATACTTTTCAATAATCCAAACATCTTTAGAATATGATTACAACCAATAACAAATCATTTAAACTGGTTTATTCTTATCTTATGTTTCCTAGTTAGCATTCTTTCTTTCTATTTATGCTTATTTTACTAATCACTCCCCACTGTATTTTTTTGTTTTACTGTCCTATAGTACACATTGGAATGATTTCTTACTTTATTTTTTATTAAATAGATTAAGGTGTGCTCTCTCTCTCTCTGTCTCTCTCTCTCTCCCTCTCTCTCTCTCTCTCTAGCTCTCTCTCTCACAGAGACTGTGTGCTCCTCTGTGGCGATGAAGGCTTGCGTTAAAAAAAAATAATAAACATATTTGTAAAGTGGGGGGACACAAACGGGATTTCGAAAAGAGCGGGGGACATTTCCCCCCTGTCCCAGGTGGAAATTACGCCATGCGTGTGTGTGCGTCAAGTGCAATAATTATATATGCAAGTTGCAACACACAGAGTAAAACTCTGCCCCTCATGTGTTGTATAGGCTGCATGATAGGCTGCTCAATGGGGCTGATGTGTTGTGTAGATTCTGTCAGAAGGAAAATCACGGTCAAACTCCTTATGAAGCGGTGAGCTGCCGCTCCACATTGCTTTTCTTCCTGACTGCAACGCTGGTCCTGCAAATCAAGCAAGAATGTGATTGGTCGATATTCATTGTGGGGGTGGGGGGAGGAGGGTGTTAGATAGATATAGAGTTGTAGTAAGTAGATAGAGTTCGCTATGATTGAGGTTTCGTTTATGCATAGGGTAGATTCTTTTAATTACCTTTCCTTTTTTTTTGTGTGTATTTTTACATTTTGGATTTTCTTGGTGAGCTACTTATTGAGGGCTTGCGAGCTACCGGTAGCTCGCGATCGACGTGTTGGTGACCCCTGCACTAGACAGATGTTTTTACGTTAGCTTCACACTGCTGGCTGTTGGGCAGCTGAAGAGACGAGAGGCACTTTGTAGATAAACTTCACGTCTTTAGGATTTTCTCTGAAAATCTTCCCGAGTCCTTCACATAGAGAGCAGTCCACCGGCTGATAGAGGAGACTCAGAAAGTCTGGAAGGTTCATCTGTTGGGCAACACAGAGCAGTTTATACCATTACATTGTAAAGAGTGACTTTAGATTTAACATATTTTCATCAGTTTTTCTCCAGCGTGCCAATGTATGGGCGTGGTGGCAAAGTCCGTAGGGACTTGGCTTGGGAACCAGAGAGTCACCGGTTCAAGACCCCAGAAGACCAAGTGCTACCCTGGTGTCCCTGAGCAAGGCAGCGTTCCCTACACTGCTCCCCGGGTGCCGTACATATGGCAGCCCACTGCTCCTAACACTAGGATGGATCAAATGCAGAATGTACATTTCCCCTCTGTGGGACGATGAGAGCTCCTTCTTCTTCTCTCGATGCATCTGTTTCTGTTTCAGGGTCCAGCAGCAGAGACCAGACTCTCCCAGCTGTCTGTCCCTAAAGAGCGACGCCTCAAAGGAATTTGACATAAACTTTAAAGGACGACCTCCATCTGCTAATCAGAAGTAAGCTGTAACTCACAGTAAGAGTCTGGTTATGAGAGGATAAAACCAGTTTGTATAAAGTCTCGTCAGACCCCTCCTCTTGTCCAAAGTGTTTAGTTCTGAACGTCCACACTGGGAGGGGCAGTGAAACTCCATCTGAAAACTCAGGCTGTTCAGAAGCTGTTCCACCATCTCACAAACACTTCTGATGGAGGATACTGAGCCTTCATCAAAGTCACAACCAGCTCTATTGCCAGGTGAACCCTGACCCCTGCTATGGTGCTGGAGGTGGAGCTGGGGGGGGGTAACGGGGGCTGGTGTAAGAACTGTCCCTAGGTCTTTCCTTTTCCTGATGAACAGCTGCAGAGTCCCTATCTATCCACACAGCCACGTTTCAGGAAGACCAGAATGAAGGATGGACAGAATCCTCTGGTCTTCAACAGTAGCTGGAAATAAATATTCCTGTAGTGCAAAGTTCCCGCTGACGCACAGGACCACCAGCCTGTTCCCCTGTCCTCCTTCACCCTGAGTGTGTCTCTGTGTGGACAGACATAATGTGAGCTAATGCTTCATGATTCCTCCACAGAGGGGACCAGGAGAGCTCGGAGGTTCCCGGTGGTCAGTCTGCCCAGCAGCATCAGACACAGCTGGACTCCATATTTACGGTGAGTACATGTACTACAGATACTTTACCTCTCTTCTGTTCACAGTCATCTCCATGCTGCACTTTTAGAGAGTCAGTCTGTCCGGATCTGATGTTTGGATCCATGGTTTATAGTTTGTGTTTCATGTGATGTTCCAGCTGCTGGAGGACCACATCGTCACCTTTGTGAAGAGCGAGCTGAAGAAGATCCAGAAGGCTCTGAGTTCAGATTACCCAGAATTAGAGAGTCAGAGTGAGATGAGGAGGGTTGGAGGCTGAGGATGAAGAGCAGAGGAGGAGCAGAGAGGCATTCTGAACATCACACTGCACTTCCTGAGGAGCATGAAGCAGGAGGAGCTGGCTGACCGTCTGCACAGCAGTAAGAGGGTTTCTATAAAGATTTAACACTCTGGATAAATGTCTCATCTGCTGATGTCTCAAGAGACCAACATATATCCATATTTTATTCAGAGAACCAGAGTTACAGTGTGACCAATGATCTTTTGTTGTGTGTTCTTTCAGAAACCTTTGCTGAGAGTGTCAGCGTAAACTTAATCCACCCTGAAGGAGAGGTTCCAGTGTGTGTTTGAGGGCATTGCTAAAGCAGGAAACCCAACCCTTCTGAACCAGATCTACACAGAGCTCTACATCACAGAGGGGGGGTCTGCAGAGGTCAATGATGAACATGAGGTCAGACAGATTGAAACAGCATCCAGGAAACCAGACAGACCAGAAACAACCATCAGACAAGAAGACCTCTTTAAAGCCTCACCTGGAAGAGATGCACCAATCAGAGCAGTGATGACAAAGGGCGTGGCTGGCATTGGGAAAACAGTCTTAACACAGAAGTTCACTCTGGACTGGGCTGAAGGCAAAGCCAACCAGGACATCCAGTTCATATTTCCATTCACCTTCAGAGAGCTGAATGTGGTGAGAGAGAACAAGTACAGCTTGGTGGAACTTGTTCATCACTTCTTCTCTGAAACCAGAGACGCAGGAATCTGCAGGTTTGATCAGTTCCCGGTTGTGTTCATCTTTGACGGTCTGGATGAGTGTCGACTTCCTCTGGACTTCCACAACACTGAGATCCTGACTGACGTCACAGAGTCCACCTCAGTGGATGTGCTGCTGACAAACCTCATCAGGGGGAAGCTGCTTCCCTCTGCTCGCCTCTGGATAACCACACGACCTGCAGCAGCCAATCAGATCCCTCCTGAGTGTGTGGACATGGTGACAGAGGTCCGAGGGTTCACTGACCCACAGAAGGAGGAGTACTTCAGGAAGAGATTCAGAGATCAGGAGCAGGCCGGCACCATCATCTCCCACATCAAGACCTCACGAAGCCTCCACATCATGTGCCACATCCCAGTCTTCTGCTGGATCTCTGCTTCAGTTCTGGAGGAGGTGTTGAAAACCAGAGAGGGAGGAGAGCTGCCCAAGACCCTGACTGAGATGTACATCCACTTCCTGGTGGTTCAGTCCAAAGTGAAGAACGTCAAGTATGATGGAGGAGCTGAGACAGATCCACACTGGAGTCCAGAGAGCAGGAAGATGATGGAGTCTCTGGGGAAACTGGCTTTTGAGCAGCTGCAGAAAGGCAACCTGATCTTCTATGAGTCCGACCTGACAGAGTGTGGCATCGATATCAGAGCAGCCTCAGTGTACTCAGGAGTGTTCACACAGGTCTTTAGAGAGGAGAGAGGACTGTACCAGGACAAGGTGTTCTGCTTCGTCCATCTGAGCGTTCAGGAGTTTCTGGCTGCTCTTCATGTCCATCTGACCTTCATCAACTCTGGAGTCAACCTGCTGCAGAAGAACCAACAACCTCCCAGAAGTCTGAAGTCAAACCTGAACTAACACATCTCTACCAGAGTGCTGTGGACCAGGCCTTACAGAGTCCAAACGGACACCTGGACTTGTTCCTGCGCTTCCTCCTGGGTCTTTCACTGGCAGGACCAATCAGGAAACTCCTACGAGGCTGCTGACACAGACCAAGACAGGAAGTGGCTCAGAGAATCAACCAAGGAAAACAGTCCAGTACATCAAGAAGAAGATAGAGGAGGATCTGTCTGCAGAGAGAGCATCAACCTGTTCCACTGTCTGAATGAACTGGATGATCGTTCTCTAGTGGAGCAGATCCAAATGTACCTGAGTTCAGGAAGTCTCTCCACAGATAAACTGTCTCCTGCTCAGTGGTCAGCTCTGGTCTTCATCTTACTGTCATCAGGAAAAGATCTCGACGTGTTTGACCTGCATAAATACTCTGCTTCAGAGGAGGCTCTTCTGAGGCTGCTGCCAGTGGTCAAAGCCTCCAACAAAGCTCTGTAAGTACAGAGATCATTTGATTTAGTGGATCAGTTATTAATACACTGCTGTCTTCTGAATAACTGTTGTCCTCATCGTCTCTCAGGCTGAGTGGCTGTAACCTGTCAGAGAGAAGCTGTGAAGCTCTGTCCTCAGTCCTCAGCTCCCAGTCCTCAGTCTGAGAGAGCTGGACCTGAGTAACAACGACCTGCAGATTCAGGAGTGAAGCTGCTGTCCGCTGGACTGGAGAGTCCACACTGTGAACTGAAGACTCTCAGGTCAGAGACCAATACAGTTTGATTTAGCCAGCAATAAAAGTCAATACCAACATCAGCCATGCTGTTGTGGTGTGGGAATACCATCATCAAAACATCATTGAAGTGAAACAAGACACAATACATCTGTCACAATTCACAAAATGGTTATTGGTACAAACTTCTTTAAAGATCAGGGGGTCCAAACTTTTTCCACTGAGGGCCACATACACAAAAATATGCAAAGGCTGGGGCCCTCACTAGAGGTATATCGCCTCATAAGGTAAGTTATAAGTTAGCAAAATCAATCAAATGTAGGTAAATGATTCTTGATACTTGAATATGCTTTAACAAAAAAACACAGCCTACATCTCAGCTCTCCAGAGGGTTTCCTTTGTTGGCGGCTCATCCTTTAAAACAGAAGCCTCAGATTGCTTATAATAAGGAGAAATAGGAAGGGTTTGTTATGCAGAAAAGTAATGGGCTTTTATTTTATCAACTAAGATTTGTTAGAAAATGTTTTCAACTTGAATTGACTGAATTTATTTGAAAATTGGGCTTATTAACACATGAATACTTCTTTGATGTATGTTTACATATATATTACTACTATTATACAATAACAAAAGCACAAGTGCTCTCTAGTCTTTGTTCACATCATTCTCTATTCCTTTGTTTGATGATCTTTTCATATCAATAAGACCCTTACCATGGCTGTCCATCTGAACTGTGAAGCAGTGACTGGAGTTTTAGGTGTAGAGATGACACAGAGGTGATGTAATGCCCCTTCCAGTCCTGGACCCTCAGATATCTGACGGCTTGTTTGTGTGTCTGCAGGCTGTCAGGCTGTCTGATCACAGAGGAAGGCTGTGATGCTCTGGCCTCAGCTTTAAACCCCTCCCATCTGAGAGAGCTGGACCTGAGCTACAATCATCCAGGAGACTCAGGGGGGAGGCTGCTGTCTGCTGGACTGGACACGCTCAGGTATGGAGAGGCACTCAGTCTGATAGAGGAGGTAGAAACTGGCTCCGATGACCTATGACATTCACACAGATGTGTCTTATATTTAGCACAGGAAGTGACATCATGAATAAATAAACTGATTCATTTCCAGATGTTTTATTCTGAGTCCTAGCAAACGGCCAATCAGAAGAACCTCCCCTGGAATGAAAATAATGATTTATTAGTTTCATTGTTGGGAGTAACGTGTTACAGTAATCAGATTACATTTGTCTGTAACGCAGTAGTGTAACGCTTTACTGTTGGTTCAGCAGTAATTATATTTAAGTTACTGAGCAGGAAATGATCTTGTTACCTACGTTACGTTAAGCTCTTCGACTTTCTGCATAACGGGAGGACAGAAAACTAAATCAAACGTCTCTTTAAGCTCGGGCTACACTCAGAGTTCATGGCTGAGGAGATGGAGCACATAGCAAACATCGTGGAAGACATGTTGCCCCTTTCATTAAAGGTCTCCTTTTATCCATAACCATGTGTCCCCGGTGTGTCCCCGGTGTGTCCCCGGTGTGTCCCCGGTGTGTCCCCGGTGTGTCCCCGGTGTGTCCCCGGTGTCCCCCGGTGTGTCCCCGGTGTGTCAGGAGACTCACAAAGTGTCAGAAAACAAAACCCTCTCTCTTTTCCTCCGTACCCACATCTCTAAAAACAGGGGAACAACGGAGCTGATCCAGATTTGCTGCCGATATGACGTAATATCGGAAATGTGGGCGGGCTTTACACCCACGGGCCAATCAGAAACATTGCTGTCAGAAACAATGAGATGTGTGCTGGAAGTAATATGGTCTGTGTTTACATTAGCATGCTAACACTCAGATATGGAGCTAATTTCCTGCCTTAACTCCACAAACAAACTAAACAGGTTTTACAAATGCCTCATGATTCACTAACAAACACAATGTGGTTTGCCAATACAAAACACCATCTACAAAACTAACACTCAGAGCTAACCTGTGCTGGAGAGAGCATGTGAGAATTTTTTTTAAATGTTGAAGTTAAAAGCATCAATCTGGTGCACTTTGAGAGCAGCATGAGGAGCTCTATGGATACATCTCTCAACACCCATATGAAACAGAACTGGAAACAGATTTTTTTTTTCTTTATGGATATTTTACAAATCACTCCCCTTTCAAACTGTATTCTTGTTTATTAATAACAACTAGTTTTTACTGTCATATAGTATTTTATACCTGTTTACTTTATTCTCTTATTTCTTTATAACTATAATGATCATATAAAGATGTTCCTTTACCTCACTGGTTGTAGAAAAAGCTTCTTATATCCGTTAGCATAGCTAGCTAACCAGATGCTAATAACAACAAAGGTATTGACTGTATGATCAGTATGACAGATGAGCAGATCTCCACTGGGCTTTCAACTAAAGACACAGCCACGCAGAAACTGCAGCATGTGTACGGCTCCTTATGGGTACTGACATTTGTGAAGTGGTGGAGCGGCGTTCTGGAGCTCTCCGTCAGAACTGCACCCCTGTCAGACGAGACAGGGGGTGTTTCTCAATCGCGAGTACGCTTGCTTGGTAGCACATGTCTGCCGAGCATATTGCTTCAGAAGCGAGTCAAGAATACTTCCTGGCATTCGGAAAATGAAGTGTGGAACACGCTAGCAAGTGTGCAGGTGTGCGTCATATGAGAGGCCCCGCCTTACATCTTCCGCCACAGATTTGGGGAAATTGGTCCGTGCGCAAAGCATTGTGGGGATTTTAAGGCCGCGAAGTCTACTCATGTGCACACTCGATATTTCTCCAAACGGAGTACGCCGGGCTCGGTAGATTTCCAAGTATGCTGGAGATTGGAACAGTACTTCGGGGGCACTCGATGACGTAGTATGCTTGAAATAGTGGCTCGGAAGCAGCTTTACTCGCGTTTGAGAAACACCCATATACTACGTGATGACACGTGATGGCTCGTGTTGTGTTCAAGGACCCTGCCCTAACCCAGGAAAAACAGGCACTCACTTGTTTAATTTTTTTGCGGTCTAGATTTCCTTTTTTTTGCGTGTGTTTATAAATTACCTCGAGGGCCGTACCAAATGGTCTCGCGGTCCGTATACGGCCCGGAGGCCGGAGGTTCCCCACCAGAAAGACTAACTGACCCCCCCCCCTGCTTTCAGCCTGGAGCCTGCTGCAGTCCGGTTCTTGAGGCCAGGTCTCAGGAAGTGTAAGTGTGTTTTTAATCATGAACATCTTCCCACTGGGACATCACAGGTACTTTAATAACCTTTAATACCTGCTGTGTCTCTCATCAGATTCCTGTGGACTCACACTGGACTCAAACACAGTGAACAGAGACCTCAAACTGTCTGACAACAACAGGAAGGTGACACGTGTGAAGGAGAAGCAGAAATATCCTGATCATCCAGAGAGGTTTGACTCCAGGGCTCAGCTGATGTGCAGAGAAGCTCTGACTGGTCGCTGTTACTGGGAGGTCGAGTGGAGAGGAGGGGTTCATATAGCAGTGACTTACAGAGGAATCAGGAGGAGAGGAGGCAGAGGGGACTGTGGGTTTGGATTGAATGATCAGTCCTGGAGACTGAGCTGCTTTGATGGGAGTTACTATGTCTATCACAATAACAGACACACAAACATCTCCTCCTCCGCCTCCTCCTCCTTCTCCTCCTCTCTCCTCCTCCTCCTCCTCCTCCTCCCACTCTGGTAGAGTAGCAGTGTATCTGGATCATCCTGCTGGCTCTCTCTCCTTCTACAGAGTCTCCTCTGGCACACTGATCCACCTCCACACCTCCAGAACCACATTCACTGAACCTCTCTATGCTGGGTTTGGGATTGGGCCTGGTTCCTCAGTGTCTCTGTGCTCTCTGCAGGAGTGATCCCCCCTTCCCCCCCAAAAAAGAGGGGCTGATCATAAAAGTGTAAAATTAAGGTTTCACAGACTTTTCAGAAAAAAGTCAGAATTCTGAGATTATCTGAAGATTTTTTTTAAATAAATCTAAATGTTGAGATTTCAGAAAATAAAAAGCTCAAAACAAAAGTCAGTCTTTGCAAAGATGAAACTCAGAAAGAGGTTGAATAACAACAGGAAGTCCATTCTGATTTATTTCCACACGGAGGCTTTTATTCTGAAACTGCAGGAAAATGTACATTTATCCCAAAGTCTTCCCACCATCTGTAGTTTGTGAACACGTGACATCACTTCAGTTTGAATGGCAGCAGTAAAGGGTTACTGAGGCTCGTTAAGAACAGGTCATAGTGACGAGTTCAATCACTTCTGCAGAATATAATATATGATGTCTACAAACTAACATATAATAACGTCTGAAGTGCAAACGTGAACATAAAGTGCAAACCACAGCGTGCATGCATTTGAGCTCAATGACCGGCTTCCCTGTGAATATTTAAAATATAACGTGGCCCTACACAGCAGAGTCTGAGCGGCACAGTGTGCAGCTTTTATTTTAATGCTGGCTTTTTACTCTCATGCAAACATGGTCATTACTTTTTAAGAAGGGTCAGATTCGATGAGCCTTATTTGCATTTAGGAAACTAATCTTCCCTAAACAGCACGATGATGTTTGAATGAACACGGCTGCTTCTGGGGTGAATGTAAACTCTGATCTGGGTTAGATGGGTTTATTAACAGACCAATCACATGATGATTGTCTCATCATTAACACTCATGTACTTTCAATGTAAGCAGCTGATCTAATGAATAAAGTCTGTGTTTTGAGTCGGACTCGTGGCCTGTCTTTGTCTCAGTTTGATGGTTTATTTATATTTTTTCCATATTTATAATGATCAGAAAGCTTCAGATTTGGTGTGATTCTCTTCCCCATTAGAGACAGAGGCCGTATCTCATTTCTCTATTTCCCCTCCTCGACTCCCCTCCTCGACTCCTATCCTCGTGTCTTAGTCCCGCCCACAGGAGATGCGAGCGGAGGACTCGAGGATGGGAACTGAGGAGAGAGGAGGGGAACCGAGGAGAGAGGAGGGGAGCCGAGGAGAGAGGAGGGGAACCGAGGAGAGAGGAGGGGAACCGAGGAGAGAGGGGGGAACCGAGGAGAGAGGAGGGGAAGCAGCAGGCGGTTAGAGAAATGAGAACTCCTCTCCTCTGAGCGGTCATTTTAAAGAGACGTCCATTAATGATGACAGGAGGCACAGCGCCCTCTGTCTGATGGACAGATGTGTTCATGACCACTTATATATTTACTTTCCTTCATTCACAGTGCGGTATAATGAGACAACAGGCTACAGACAGACACACACACACACCTAAAGCATATCATCAGGCTACAGCCGTTGTGTATTTTATTTTGTGAAGCACTAAATGGTTTTAGAAACATCTGGACTCTTTGTTTGTAGATATCTACTAAACTAAAGCAAATAAAGAGAGTAGGCCTGTTATACTGAGTGATATATATGATACACACTGCTCTGCTTTCTGTCAGGGTTGAGTGAGCAGGCAGGACCCAAATGCAGATTTCCAAGAATATTCCTTTAATCCAAGGTACAAAGTAGACAATAGAACACTACCCTGTGACACCAGTCAAATACGAACAAGGAACCAACAATGACAGACAGAAAAACCAGAACTAAAATACACAAGACCAACACAAACAAGACACAGGTGAGAGGGAGGAGAAAACACAGGGGCACCAGGTGAACACAATCGGGCAATCAGGCAGGAGG
Organism: Trematomus loennbergii; assembly: GCA_012861695.1. Classification (NCBI taxonomy): domain Eukaryota; kingdom Metazoa; phylum Chordata; class Actinopteri; order Perciformes; family Nototheniidae; genus Trematomus; species Trematomus loennbergii. Next base: position 94,850 of record JAAOOA010000566.1, on the reverse strand, counting down.
GAACACAGAGACAGGAAGCAACAGGCAAGACGGGGGTGAACACTTTTCAAAACAAAACAGGAAACCAAAGACAGAAAAAGACAAGACAAAACACAACACAGACAGATCGTGACGGAACAGGACACAGAGTTGGCAGGACCCCGGTGGAACAGGTGTCGGCGGGACCTCCAACAGGACAGGACACAGAGTTGGCAGGACCCCCGGCGGGACAGGTGTCGGCGGGACCCCCAACAGGACAGGATACAGAGTTGGCAGGACCCCCGGGAGAACAGGTGTCGGCGGGACCTCCAACAGGACATGACACAGAGTTGGCAGGACCCCCGGCGGGACAGGTGTCGGCAGGACCCCCAACGGAACAGAACATGTAGCTGGCAGGACCCCCGGCGGGACAGGTGTCGGCAGGACCCCCAACGGAACAGAACATGGAGCTGGCAGGACCCCCGGCGTAGCACGTGTCGGCGGAACCCCCAACAGGACAGGATATGGTGTTGGCAGGAAACCCGGCGGAGCACGTGTCGGTGGGACCCCAACAGGACAGGATATGGTGTTGGCAGGAAACCTGGCGGAGCAGTAGTCGGCGGGACCCCCAACGGGGGACAGGACATGGGGTTGGCAGGACCCCCAACGATACTGGACATGGAGTTGGCAGGACCCTCAGCGGAACCCCCAACGGCACAGGACATAGGATTGGCAAGACCCCCGGCAGAAGAGTAGTCGGCGGGACCTCCCACGGCACAGGACATAGGGTTGGCAGGACCCCCGGCAGAAGAGTAGTCGGCGGGACCCCCAATGGGACAGGACATGGAGTTGGCAAGACCCCCGGCAGGAGAGTAGTTGGCGGGACCCCCAATGGGACAGGACATGGAGTTGGCATCGGCCGTAGAGCCAACAGGATACGGGGGGCTGGCGTCGGCCGGAGAGCCAACAGGTGACGAGATGCTGGAGTCGGCCGGACCACCGACAGGACACGAGGGGCTGAAGTGGAATCCACAGGTGGATTGGAGGAGGCAGGAAATGCAGCAGAAGACGTCCAAGTTGAGACCTGAGCAGCAAGGTTTGACATGTGTAGAGCCAAGGACTGATTGCTTTCAGCTAAGGCTCGCATCATCTGCTCATGTTGGCCCAGAAGATTTCCCTGATGAGAAATGGCGTGCTGGACCGGAACAGAGGCCGGAACCATGGCTGCTGGGGCCAGAACTGGGGCTGGAACCATGGCTGTGTGGGCCGGTTCTGGAGCCGGAACCATGGCTGCTGGGGCCAGAACTGAGGCTGGAACCATGGCTGCTGGGGCCAGAACTGGGGCTGGAACCATGGCTGTGTGGGCCGGTTCTGGAGCCGGAAACATGGCTGCTGGGGCCTGTACTGGAGCCCAAAGCATGGCTTCTGGGGCTCGGGCTGCTAGCCTGGACTTGTGACTCCTTCTCTTAGGAGCCTTTTGGAGGCTCCATGGACCTCCAAAAGCCAGACGAGTGCCCGAGAACGGCTCCTGGACAGGAGCAGGAAATGGGGACGAAGCAGGGGTTGACTCCAGACGGAACACACCGAGATGTATGGTGTCAGGTTGGGAGTTGGGAGGCAGGGGGCTAGCATGCCTGGGGCTAGCAGGCCGGGAATCACACGTCGAAAGGAAATCCAAAATCCAATCAGGTAAGAACTTAACTAAAGATTGATCCATTGTTGCCACTGGTGAGCTTCTGCCAGAGCAGCCTCTCTCTGCTGAACACTGGACGCTCCCCTCCACCTACCATAGCAGCAAGCCAAAGAAAAGGTAACATTTTGTAAATCCACCTCAAATGGATCTGCTGGGCCCATTTCATGGTTGGTTCATTCTGTCAGGGTTGAGTGAAGCAGGCAGGACCCAAATGCAGATTTCCAAGAATATTCCTTTAATCCAAGGTACGAAGTAGAACACAGAACACTACCCTGTGACACACAGTCAAATACGAACAAGGAACCAACAATGACAGACAGAAAAACCAGAACTAAAATACACACAAGACCAATCACACAAACAAGACACAAGTGAGGAGGGAGGAGAAAACACAGGGGCACCAGGTGAACACAATCGGGCAATCAGGCAGGAGGGAACACAGAGACAGGAAGCAACAGGCAAGACGGGGGTGAACACTTTTCAAAACAAAACAGGAAACCAAAGACAGAAAAAGACAAGACAAAACACAACACAGACAGATCGTGACACTTTCTGCACGGACCTCACAGCTGTTCTCACTGTAAACATCGCGTCGTGATGAAAGCAGTTAATACAATAATATCCAGGGGATGCATGCAGAGCTGTGATTGGCTGAGATCAGTCCGGCCGTGCGTCTCGACTCTTTGAAACATCTCTGTTGTCGGAAATACATCCACGAAGGAGCCGTGGAGGACCGTGGAGGACCCATCAGTGTATCCTTGGTTAGAGCTCCTCCAGAGAGCCTCCTCGACGCTCGATGCTCAGTCCTCGAAGTGCATTTAGAGAAATGAGATGTCCTTCAACATGGCGAGCTGAAATTCATTTCCGGGTCACTACCGGAGAACCGAGGAGTCGAGGAGGGGAAATCCCAGAAATGAGATACGGCCAGAGACAGGAGCAGCTCACGTTCCTGGGTCAGTTTAGTGTTGTTTTGCTAGACGACACGTATCAGGAGAAGTGACTCTTTGAAAACAGAGACACCAGCGTCTTTTCTCCCCAGCAGTCGCCTCAATATACCATGATGCAATGCAAAGCCCTGGTGCATGATGGGAAGCAGCAGCACTTTAACTCTGCTGGGAGACACATTGTGGGACATCCAGTCAGAGATATCAGCAACAGACAGTACTAGTTAGAGTTACAGAGAAAAGAAGAAGTCTACCTTTATTTCTATTTGAGATGTTTACATAATGGGTTGTTTCTTTCTAGTCTTTTAATTTCTCTAATGTACAATGCCTTGTCTTTTTATGCTGCTGCAACGCAAACATTTCCATTTCCTGAATTTTTAGATTTTCAGAAAAGTCAGAATTTTGAGAAAAATCTGAATTTTGAGAAAAAGTCCAGAATTTTGAGAATAAAGTCAGTATTTTGTAGATGACAGGACGTATGATTACCTACAAGAACCGGTACCTCCATCTTGTGACTGTGTAACTCCCTCTCTGCACAATCAAGGGTTAAGTATGAAACCACGGTTAAAACAACCTTTACTGTTAGTGAAAAAGCTTCACTCACTTTATTTCAGCTTTTATGAATCCAAAATGTTGTGCCATCCACATATAAACACATGAATATTCAAAAGGGATGGCATGGTGTTGATGATGATTTAGTAATGGAAACACATGTCACTTCTTTTTGCATATTGGAATGATTGACGTGGTCCTTCAGTATGTTTAGAGCCTCCTCAACAATGTGCTTTTTTATTCAAAAATAACAAACTCTATTTTTAAATTGACCAAAGAATTAAAAAGTATTAAGCTGCTAAAATAATCTACGGAAAAAGGAGACTGCAATGTTCCTCCTGTGTATACAAGAAAATAACATGAATGCCTTCATTAAAGTGGACCTATCATGCTATATTTGAATAATATAGTGTAGGACCATACCTATATAAGGCATATTTATACTTTTTTTTTTCAAAATACCAAACAGATCATGCATTTTAGCCATGCCTCATTTTGCTCAATTTGACATTTTTCTGTTTTTGTAAGGGAAGATAAGGGCAGAACAGCACCATCTACAGGCCTGGCATATGTACTACAGCGTCTCCAGCGCTTTCGAACGGCAATGGCCGTGGCTGTCTCCTCCTGATTGGTGGAGTTGGCCCAATAGCCGTAGCGCCACCGTCCTGACGTCAGGACAGTGTTCAAACACATACATATTCATGTATAAAAGACGTACAAAAGTGCATTTTGCATGATAGGTCCCCTTTAAATTATGTTTTTGAAATTGTTTTCCATTTCGCAATATTTGTATGCAGTGGTTTAACGGCATGCAGTGTACTTTACTACTTCTAATATTCACATTACAGTCGTGGGTGGAAATTAACAATATTTCCCATTTGATTTTGAAGATGTTCAAGTAGTGAGAGGACGATGAAATGAGTTCCATCACTGGCTGATGGAACATTTAGAAGATGTGGAAATAATGAAGCATTTTGCTTTCAGTTATGCTTTAATTGATTGGATTGCTGGTCAGCTTTAGTATCATAGTACAGAGAGAGAAATACATGTTCAGGACAGACAGATGTTAAACAGAAATATTGCTTAGCTGGGTGAATCAGTTTATTGATTAAATATGAAAGTGAATCAGGAGTGTGGATAAATCTTCAAAACACTGATGTCATCGAGGCCTGACATCCTGGTAGAAGTGACATCCTGACTGAAGATGTGATCATTTCAGGGAGGAGGAACAGACAAAAGGTTGCTTGTCGAGACAGTCTACGTCGTTGACATGTTTGTTAGCTGCAGGTTAAAGATCATCAAAAACAACACAGATTAGTTATCTGATGAATGAATGAAAGACAACATTAAAGAGGTATTGTTTTGTCATGTTTTGAAGTAACAACTTAAAAAGGAATAATTCAAATGTTTTATAATTCTCTTTAAAAGATTGTAAGCATAAATAAAGAGGACAACATATAATTGTATATTTTGTACCTCCATAGTTAACCTCCATACAGTGTTCCTTTCCTCTATAGTTGCTTGGCTCCCCCCTGCCCATCTGCTGAAGCTAAACTTAGAGCCATCGCTCCACAGCCACACTCCCTCCTGAGAGGAAAATAAATGAAAAGTCATTTTCTAGACACAATGATAGATGGATGACAATGCATTCTTTAATGATAGGACGCATAAACATGATCAAATGAAAATATTACCCACATTTGTATACCTATTTCAATCACACAAAGCTAGACTGAGACTAAGGCTGTTATATCTTCCAAATGAAATGGTAGGACTACAACTCCCAAACCTGAAATGGTACTACCGTTCTGCAATATTCTATTTCTCAGAAGAATCGCTTCCAGATAGGGGGGGGGGGGGCATTGAGCAATCATCAGAACCAAAGCTCCCACTGAAACTATATTTATACTCTGCAGATCCAAAAAAAATCCATTCCTCAAAAACACTATGGACATCGGGTACAGGCCCGTAAGCAGAGATGCAAAACCAGGGCAAAAGCCCACAAGAAAAAGTTCTAATTGAATGCAGCCGAACCACTTATTCAATGCATTCATGTGATGACTTCCAAAGAGAAAAGCAAGCACACGCGGAATAAAGTATTATTTTCTTTAAAACTTTTTTTCGTATTTTCTATCGCATAAACACCATATCCCAACGTGCATCTAAGACATCCAATCACCGAGCTTCAACGATAGCTGAGGATTATGGGTAGCGTAATGTTTTCGGCTTTCCAAAACTCTGAAAATAAATGTGTCTCTCAGAATCAAAACGGAAAAACACAAAAGCATTGACACAATTTAAACCAATTAATGTTGTGTAATTAACAAACTGATGTTTTTTAGTTGATGAGTACTGCAGATATCACTGTAAAATAATTAGACAGTGAGGGGAATGATATGCGTCCCTAGCAACCACCTTAGTTACTATGAAAACGCAGAGGTCGGAAATACTGTTTTCAACCCGTGAGAGTTGACTATAACTTAACACGGACGCTGTTCAATAGAAATGAATATGGGGAAAGAGCAATCTCACAATTTCAAGGGGTGCGCGCAGAGCAAACACTATAGTTTACATACGTAGTGTTGGGGAAATATTTTCCTAGGCCCATAACTTTGACCCAGTTTATCAGTTTGTACTGTCCTCACTGAGCTCAGGCACCTGTAGCCTTGGCTGCTGTGCTCTCAGTGTTTTGTCTCCCTGTTCCTGCCTGTTGGCGTCAGCTGATAGAGGTGTTATAGTGCCTGTTGATTATTCTCTCAGAACCAGCTAAATACATGGGTCTGGGGTAGAGATCTTCAGAATTGGTTTGGCATCCGTTGTGTCAACTCGTGGTGCACGACATGTCTTGTGAATTCTCCGGCCGAAGCTCCAAATAAACCATCAGTGTTTGCCATCAAAGTTCCTGCTCTCCCCGTGTCTCTCTGAGTTTCGTCTCCATTGCTTCAGAAGTTTCCACCACAGTAGTATATACACGTTCTCCTGGCGAGAGCTCCAATAAAAACTATAGACTACACATCCACTGGACGTAGATTTTAAAAGTACAATATGCACTTCTCGCTAGAAGAAGTGTATTCTTTCGTGTATTTTTTTTTCTCAGGCAAGGAAAGTTTTCGATCATGTGACGTCTTGAGAGGGTTATTTGTGAATATACTACGTTTTGCCCTGTGGACCAACGTAGCTATTACACGTTTTTTTGTGAGACTGGGTTGTCTTATCAGCAGTCTGCCTGGTGTTGTGTCATTACAAAGGTAGCTTATTGTTGGTTTATTGGTGCGTTATGTTGTAAAATAATTGCTTATAATGGAGCTTACAGGCACAGTTAAGTGACAATCTCAGTATGTTGGTCAAATGTTCATGAAGCCAATTCATCCATTGTTTATTTAGTGATATTAACTAGTAGAGATTAAAGTAAATTCACTTTTTGAATGTCTCTGCTGTCCTACAGAGTCCCTAAGGCAGTCGTATTCAAAGTACAAAGTCTAAGGTATTCCATATAGTTTGTTCAATGTTATCTGACTCTCCAGACATGAATGAAAGGCCTTCCTGAGTGGCTTATATTTAGTCATAATGCCATTTGAAAAATAAAGTTAATTGTGACAATGAAAATTGTTAATAAAAGGGTTTTTGTACAGTCCTTATATCTTTGATGCAACTTCTAAATTAGAATAAATAACTCACCATGACAGCATCATGGCCTCCAGCCCAAAAGTTTAGATCTTGGCCTGTTGCTGTTCTCACCAACTTTCTGATGAAGTTGTATTCGGTGGTCGATTGGATAGAAGCCAGATTCCCTCCGAGGGCAAGGCAATCTCTCTATGGTGGGGAAACAAAGTTAAAGTACGCACAGACAAACAATGTTGTTTCAAAATCTGTTTTAGAGAATATGCCAAACATTAAAAGTTCCAGTTAATGCACTATTGTTGTCATTTCAGTACCAGTGTTTGGAGGAAATCTGTTTTAAAAAAAGAGTAATTTTTACATGTGCTAATAACTAGACCTGCTCTTGCAGTTAAAATCAAGTGTGTATGAGGAAAGGAGGTACAGTACACACAAATGATTATTTCCTTTGGATTTAGGAAAATAGAGAGTGTTGTGTTTTCTGACACTTGGTGAGTTCCCTGGAACACCGGGGACACATATTCATGTATAAAAGACGTACAAAAGTGCATTTTGCATGATAGGTCTACACTATACATATAAATAATACCAACCAAGGCTTTGACCCATATAGCTCAGTTTATGTAGTATAAAAAACACTATAAAACACATCAGCAAAATGTGGAACATAACTGTTGTGTTTTAAATTATAATAAATGAACATAGGTGCATCGATGTCATTTCTAAACTAGATTTCATCTTGCATGGGATCGAACCAGCTGTGACCTTAAACTAAGCCTTTCATTTTATTTCAAAAAGCTCTGTCACTGCATCTTGCACGGTTGCAATGCTATCGCAGCGACAATATCTGTCTGCTTAATTTTACACACCTGGCAACCAAGTTCTTAAATCCCTTCTGTGGTAGTTCAGAAAGAAGAGTCACAGGTTTACATGTGTCAGGTTGACAGACTCACAATGTAAAACAATACCTGTGTTGATGTTAGCACAGGTAACATAATCTCAATCAATAAAGGTGTGGTGACATGTTGCTATCTCGTGTTTGGAATGTCGCTGCTTGTACAGCCTTTTTATCAACTATTGTATTAGACACTAAATTCAAAGGAAATAATAACTTGTGTGTACCTCCTTTCCTCATACACACTTGCTTTTAACTGCAAGAGCAGGTCTAACTAGAGAATGCAATTCCTGAAGAAATTGCTAGTGGGAATGCTTTATGCTGAAAATCTATGCTGAAATGTAATGTGTAAGAAGAAAGTGAAGAATTTAGATTGAAATGATACATGAACACTGGGGGCTTGAATGTGTGATGAGAGAAGAAAAGAACGTAAAAAGGCTTGGAAAAGCAGCACAATATTTGAACTGCAAACTTTTGAACTAACTTGATGGTGAATGATCTGTCGCCATGCCAACGGCATTTGATGACATCCCATAATACGCTTAGATGTGTGGATGGCTGCATCGTTACCAAACCTGTGAAGTTTTGGGCTGTTTGGAGCATTTTCACTGAAGTTATGAGAAAACCGTGTTTCATGGTGAGCCTTGTGTTACCATGGCAACTGAAGAAACCCCATAATTGACGTAGAGCTGTTGAGGGCTGGACTGGTGATATACAAGCAAAGTTTGGGGGACGATCGGACCGTGTCCATTGGACTTACAGCGACATCGTGCTTCATGGCGAGTGGTCTGTCGCCATGGCAACGGCATTTGATGACACCCCATAATACGCTTAGATGCGTTGATGGCTGCATCGTTACCAAACCTGTGAAGTTTTGGGCCGTTTGGAACATTGTGTGTGAGAGGAGAGAAAGAGAGTTTGTGTGTCTGTGTGTGTCAGAGAGAGAGAGAGAGAGAGAGAGAGAGAGACTGTGTGAGAGAGAGAGTGTGTGTCTGTGTGTTTGTGTGAGAGAGAGAGAGAGAGAGAGAGAGAGTGTGTGTGAGTATGAAATGAACAGTTAGAACTGACTGCTGTCAGTTGGAGTGATGACATCATCGTGTTCCATTACACAGGTGTTTATAGTTGAGCTAACGAGCTCTGTAGGATCAAAGGTTTGCATTGTTCTGAATGAGAGATAAACCTCTTACATGTGAACGTTTTGTGGAAGAACCATAACAGATATCTGTGAAATTTCAAAACGTGAAGCATGTGAAGGAAGTTGAGTATCTGAAGTGTAATTTTGTGTACTTTCGGGTTAATAATGTGGCCTCTTTGGCAGTTTAACTAAAGGTGTGCGGCTGCTGCTGTGAGTAAATATCAGCTTGAAATTACAATGGGTTTTAATGGAGACATGTTGAACGTTTTTGTCACTTCATGCCCTCAAGAGGCATTTTGTTTAATTATTTTGCTTAATTATTTGTCATTTTTCAAGCTACGAGATGTTTTCCTACGTTTGTCATGAAAAAGTATGTCTCAGGAATGTAGGATTTGGGAATTATGGCAGTTTTAAAAAAAATATGAAGGCAAATTTCAAGATTTCCTACCCTCTATTGCCCTTTCACACCAACGCAACTCCGGTTCAAGCTCCGTGCTAGAGCTTTTCTGGTTCAGAACCGGTTCTTCGGTTTAGCGCCGGCTCTTTTCACACCGCTCAGAGCCCGACTGGTGCTGCCGCTGCTGCGTCATGACGTCACAGTTTACGTCGCTGAGTTTCTCCCCAACGCCGGAGCTCACCTCACAACAACAACGGGCCGGGGACTGCGTTGCTTTTAATCATACGAAGCCAGATTAAATTAAATAACGACTTCTCCAACCTTATACTTTTCTCCAGAGTGCCGTGGTTCATTGTTTATTAATGTGTTTCAGCGGCATTTACCGACCGCTGCAGTGCTGGCCGGCTGCTCTTCAACGGGAGTGTATTCTCCCGTTAGCTCCGGGTTAGCTCACACGGCTCTAAAGTATTCACTGTCTGACTGTCACACAAGCAGCTGATACATATCCCCAGTTCCCCTTAAGTGAATGTGTGTCAGTCTGAATTGACGCCGTTTGGCATCACAACGCTGTTATGAAAGCTTCTCTGGTATAACATGGGTGATGTTAGCATAGCAACCGAAGCTAAACTGACTACTTGCTAAGCCGTTTTCTACAGGCACTTTTACCGACGTATTTTTCATTATGATTCTACTTGTGATAGTCGGACATGACAACCTGTGCAGCCCATGTATTGATTCCATCCGATAGCTGCTATAATAACAAACAAAACGTCTGCCTGCTCTCCACAATGATCAATAACAGCGAACGGATGGTCAAAGTAAGGTACAAATAAACAGAATCACACGAAGCCTGGTTAGTGTTGCCTGACTTTATAAAGTGTGTTTTTTTTAACAAGTGTGTGGTTGCGTTCTAGTCACTTTGCTCAGCACTACTGCTTGTTACAACTTTTATTTGCCGTACTCGCCTTAAGTGTTAGCTCAGGTTAATCTCGCCCCCCTCCGACGTAAGCGTGACGTATGCGGTTCTTGCTTCTAGACGGACAACTTTTTGGTGCTCGAAACGAACCGGATTCCGGAGCTATGACGCTGCTCCGCTGCGGTGTGAACAGGAAAACCCGGTGCTTTTCAAGCACCAGCACCGAACCGGCCCTGAAACACCGTTGGTGTGAAAGGGGTATATGTGACATCACGCACTCTAGTTAATGTTAAAATCTGAAGAAAACCTCTTTAACAGGGTCTGAACAATGTTTAATATCTCTAAAAGTAAGAATCAGATTTAAAAGTTGTGTTACACGAATAATGTCAGAAAGATGTGTAACATTTTAAAGTTGGAATGAGGTTTCTGAGTTAAAGTATGAATGAACAGTTAGCAGTTGAAGTCGCATGAAGATTGTTTAAGTCTGAAGATTTTCTCCATTAAAAAATGTGATGAATTATGGGATGTATCTCTGGAATTATGAAAGTTATGAAAAATCCAAATGATAGCCATCGATTCCCGACCGAGCTGAACGTTTTGATGTTTGAACGGAGTTTCTGCGATGTTGAATGTAGGAGGAGAAGAGGTGCAAAGTTCCGACGGAATAATAATAATTTTGTCCGTAGAAGAACATATAGTTGGAATGCTGTATCAGCATTCCCACTAAACTACACAAGCCTTTACCAAAATTAAACTTTTCCACTTGGCACACACTTCATTCATATTACCAGATTTGTGTTTACCCAACTACACACTTCTGTGCTCAATCAAAAGCCTGTTCATCTTTGTTTGCTGTGTTCTGTGTGCAAATAGGGATTTTCCACAGAAATATGTGCAGAAACATGAATATACAGTTAAAACAAACCATTTTATTTGTCTCCACAACTAACCAGTATTGTGTACAACCCATACAGTTACAGTTGTGTGAACCATATATGCCCTCTATCAAATACTGTAAATGGAAAATAAAACCTAGAGTAAGAAATGCACAGATCTTTTTTTCTCCAATAAACTGACTCGGTTTGGCCACAGCACCTCATCAACATCAGACATGACATCTTCCCTTCTTCACTGTCGTATCGAGCCCTGAACAGCCCCACATACAGATGTAGCAGCTTATTTCAGACTCCAGCTTACAGCTTCCTGCCTGCTACCTGCCAGCTAGCTGCCTAAGACCAGTATCTGGGAAGTTAAGCCCTCCCACTATTTTCCAAGAGGGCGTTGCCAGATTTTCAATTTCAGGATTTAACCAGGAGATGGCGCTTCATTCACTAATACAGAAAGACAACTTTTCATGGACTTTCCGTTTTGTTTAGAAGAGCATTTGAACACATCAATATTGGGTGCTCATACTCATACTGATATTCTGAACAAACTGTGCTGTTGTATTTGCTGTAAAGTGTCTTTACTGTAGGGTATTTTTATTATATGTACAGCACTTTGGCAACAGAAGATGTTTTTCTTTAAATGTAAGTTAAATGCATCAATCTGGTGCGCTTTGAGGGCAAAATTAAGAGATGTATGGATACAGCTCTCAACACTCATATGAAACAGAACTGTTATAATAATGAAGAGAAACTATGAAATAAGAAATGAATCAAATTAAAATGTAATTATCATATCATATATTATATAGTGTATTGTATTATTAAGTAATATCATGCATTAACCCCATTATAGCAGATGCCACATTGAATGGATGAACACATTTATGCATCAATAGAGTTTTCTAAATACAAGCTGTGAAAATACTTATATGTATTTAATACTAATAACATAATGATTAATTTCAGATGATAATACTTTTCAGTGTCTGTCTCATGCAGCAGCAGTAATGAGTGACCCGGCCGACAGTAAAAATAAACATTTATAACTAGTTTAGGTTGTTAGAAATTGTTAGAAATTCTGCTCCCACCTAAGGCCAACGTTGCAATATTACAACATTTCCCTAAAAACGTGCCAAAACGTAAACATTTTTAAAACTCTTTCATTTCTGCTCCAGAGGCTATACAACAACATCTGAAAGGTCAAAAAAACAAACAGGGCTAGACAGCTTCTTTTTGCAGGTTGTGGTACATTTACACAGCAGAGAAACAGACACCCTCTTCATTGTTGTGCACTGTCCCTGTTAAATAAATGAATAAATAAATAAAAACACCATTGCCACCGGTCATTCCAGTGCCAGTGGTCACTCCAGGGTCGGCGGCCACACCTGATGAACCCACCAGGGCAGTTTCCTCAGAGCGAGAGGAACATTTTTATCAGGACAGCTTTTTAAAGGGACAGCATCGCCCTGAGATCTATGCTGCTTATATTTTCATGGCCATAACGCCATTTGTAACATATGGGAGAATGGTGAAAAGAACCAACTGGACTGGGACCAATGGGAAAATGCCTCTTCCCCTCAATGTGAAGCAAAAGATTGAGTCCTATGTTTCCAATGAGTTCCCAAATGTGAACATTATTTTGTATTTTTATTAAATTTGACAATGTCAATTACACTTTCCACTATGTACAGGTATCTTGGGTCAGTCTTGTCTTCCAAAAATCAGGAAGTAAAGTCCCTAGTTTGTGACAAGATGTGAAGTCAACACGTAGTCACTCAGAGGGGGTTACTATTTCTTTTCAAATGCATATAGGCAATGCCACCCATTTACATGTACTGTAGGCTACACTGCTCTTTCAGTCAAGAATTTGAATGGGATGGGGAGACGTGTGTGATTAAAAATGAGTGGCCAAACTATGGGCAAACTAAGACTTAGTTTTTCAAAAGAGAAAATGCAGATATTACACTCAGAAAATAAATGGTAGACATATCAGTACTCTTAGTGCCAAGTTGCTAAGCTGGGAAAACCTCAGTAAACATGCAAATGCTTGCCTTTTTTACAAGATTGTCAACGGCCTTACCTCACCTCCTCTTAGACAGTTTATTAACATACGCACAACTGCAACTAGGGTAACAAGAGGTGCAGAGAGAGGAGATTGCATTATTCCACTCTATTCCACTATTCAGTCAGTCTTCATTTTCTGTTAAAGCTGCTCAGCAATGGAACTCAATCCCATCTCCAATCAGAGACCAGTCCACATTGACTTTATTTAAAGTGGACCTATCATGCTATATTGAATAATATAGTGTAGGACCATACCTATATAAGGCATATTTATACTTTTTTTTTTTCAAAATACAAAACAGATCATGCATTTTAGCCATGCCTCATTTGCTCAATTTGACAATTTATAGCTCTGTTTGTGCAAGGGCAGATTTAGTGAGAACAGCACCATCTACTGGCCTGGCATATGTACTACAGCGTCTCCAGCGCTTTCGAACGGCAATGGCCGTGGCTGTCTCCTCCTGATTGGTGGAGTTGGCCCAATAGCCGTAGCGCCACTGTCCTGACGTCAGGACAGTGTTCAAATCTGGATCAGTTTTTATCAGATCCGTTGCAGCCCCTTTTTTAGAGATTTGGGTATGGAGGAAAATAGAGAGGGTTTGTTTTCTGACACTTGGTGAGTTCCCTGGAACACCGGGGACACATATTCATGTATAAAGACGTACAAAAGTGCATTTTGCATGATAGGTCCCCTTTAAATCAAAACTCAAAATATGGTTAGTGAGGAATCAGCTCTGCCAACACTGACCCAATCTTCTGCTCCTTACAACCCCTGCCTGTGTTTAACATGTTTTAACATGTTCTTTTGTTTTGTTTTATTTGTTTTGTTTTAATGTTCTGTATTTTAAATTGTTTTATTTAAGTATCCCAGTAATGTATGTTGCATGTTTTAAATGTATTGTATTTACTTTAAAATGAAATGTGTTTAGATTGACTTTTCAAATCTGTCCAGGGACTACAGATAAAAAATAGCCTCTTGGCTAACTCTGGCACATTTACATAAATGTTCATTAATGTGCACTGTCCCTGTTAAATAAATGAATAAGAACACCATTGCCACCGAAAGGTTTAACCACAAGAATCAAGACTATATGAGCTACCACTAAACAACTCACAGTCTGAAAATTACCATTAATAAAAACCCTGAACGTTTACTTTTCGTTTTAAACATCGTTTTAAGGTGTAAACGTGTCATTTAGGAACTGCGACAGCATAAATATGCGAACACAAACCTACAGACTGCTGGAGAAGAGATCTCACAGGGGGGGGTTGGGACACACACATTCTGATGGCCAATTAGTTTTAAACAAAGAGTATACTCAACATAGGCCAACTGTTAAGGAATAATTCTTCTAGATATCTAACCTTTTGCTCTGTGACGTTGTATGATCTACTCTGATGTCTGTTATCTCCTTTAAGGAAAGGCCTTGGTGCCATATGTGTTGTTGTCACCAGTTTGTGACCGGTCAACTTGTCTGGCACGAATGGTAATTGTTGTGGGAACACTGAGGCACTTCTTTATCGGTGTTTGTGGACTCTAAGATGTGAAATCTTTGAGGCCATGAGTGTCGGACGCAAGTGATTCAGTGTTCCCAGCTGTTTAGTCTACTCCTTCAGAGATGTTGATTACTCTCTGTGATCTTTTAGGTCTAGCATAGAAAGAGGCTCTTCAGAATTGTGGCAACTCTACCGTGGAGTCAGAACCTCGACTTGTGATGTGAATCCTCCGGCTGATACTCTGAATAAACCCATCAGTGTTTGACATCAAAAGCTCCAACTCTCACCGTGTCTCCTTCCTGAGTCGGTGACTCCCACTGCATTGCTACACAGAAGTTTCCCCCACACCTACAGTAGGCAGGGGGGTGGGGGCTGGTGAACGGTATGGTCAATGTTTGTAAACACTGTGACATTTTGACTTTATTTGATCATTTCAGTTAAAAACTAACGTTCATATTTGTCTTTTTGAGAAGAGCAATATGAATATGTTAGTGGCTGACCCAGCCCCATGGTCTGTCACAGTAGTGCGGGAAAGAGAAGTGCACTGTTTTCCCTGGCTGGACCTGTAATTTACAGGAAAGGAGTGTGCGCTACTAAGAGACGCGCTACCATGGAAACCAAACAATGGTGTAGCTGTATTGAAGTCCGAGTGGAAACAGTAGCATTTGGAGCGTTATGTTTGAATGAAACAGCCAGGTCGTGACTCACAAAAAAAAAGTGTTACTTCACTAACTAAGCTTGTCACTCAGAGTAACCTACAGTTAACTTAACTGCTGGAGAAGAAAGATCAGGGGAGGGGGGAGAGAGCTGTGGCTGATGGGCCATTAGGTGTGTAAACACACAGCTGAGAGCTGCCGTTTCATTCTGACTGTTTAAAAAACGGTAACAACGACTATTTTTCTTAGCGGATGGATGTCAATTTAAATCAATACATACAACTATTTTTTAAATCAATAAAAACATTTCTAAATCCATAAAAGCATTTCAATTAATATTGGGAGTCATGTCGTGACTTTGTTGAGAATGTGGCCATGTAATAAGGGGGATAATTTGCAGCGACTTTATGGGAAAAATAACACCCAGGGATCCACTACGCGTCGGGATCCTGATCTGCTGACAAGGCTCCATTAAAATATAAATATTTTTAGTGAATTACTGAGTTTAGGCACGTTAATAACGTTTTAATGAAGTTGAATACAGAATATTCATATTTGTCAGTGGTTTCATGTCAATTCGGCGAACATAAACGGCTGCATTTCCTCTCGTTCGTTTTTTTCGACTAAACAACATTATTTTGTTAAATAACAACATGGTGATGTTTTGTAAATGATTACATGTCTCTTATTTAGCACAGACTATGATCCTATCCGTGACATATGGATCTTAACAAAGATCCGCTATACAGTAGTACCAGACATACCGGTATCTGTATCGAAGTTGATTTCACATGAGCTCCAGTGTGGAACCCCACTGCACCCCCTGGTGGATCAATGATCCATTGCAGCTGGCTTCACAATAATTACATTTATTTATCACGGGGGGTCTCAAGTCAGACTGTGGGCAGTCTCTTGATCACGGACCGTTCACGGGCCGTTCACGGGCCGACCACGACCCTCACGTTTCAAACTGTCCTAAATTAGCTGCTACATCTGTACACATCCTCACATGCCTGTTCCACTGCCTGCAGAAGAGGCATGCACCCTCGAGGCTAATGGTACACCTTCCATCTCTCCTTTAAAGCGTCCTCTCCTGCTGATGTTCAGGTGTATATCAGTATGTAGTGTCTCTACTTTAAAGAGTCCTCTCCTGCTGATGTTCAGGTGTATATCAGTATGTAGTGTCTCTACTTTAAAGAGTCCTCTCCTGATGATGTTCAGGTGTATATCAGTATATAGTGTCTCTACTTTAAAGAGTCTCTTTCTTTCACGGTGCCTTTTGTCAGTTATGTTTTGTTGTGTTTGCGGAGCAGCAGCAGAATAAAAAGCGGAAATGCAACTTGTGATTATTTACCTTATAATGAAACTCAACACAAATAAAAAGTGAAAATACAAAACCAGCAGCAGCGTGAGGTAAACACTGCATCTGATAAAAACATGTGCTCTCACGCCCCCTGCAGGCACATCTCAGTAACTACAGTGATGGAAAAATACAACAGATACTTCAATCAACTGCAGAAACTCAGTACGTGAACCTGAGGAGATGTACACAGACTTTAAGGAAGAATACACCAAAGGGGGGGGGGGGGGGGCAAACTACATAAAAAAGGTGACATCAGTAGGATCATCAACTAACATATCTCCCTAAAGGAACAAGTATTGTGAAATGACCCGTGTATCTCACCTATAACTTAATAAAAACTATATAATGAGAACTTAAAACTTGCACCTTGAACATTTTTTTAAAGTAATAGTCATGTACAATTATGTCATTTTTTTCTTTTTTAAATGGACCATTGTTCAAATTAAATACTTGTATAACCGTATTATGTATGAATACTTCTATTTTGCGCGATTTTAAATGCACGACTTTTAGTAACGCTGTAGTATTAATAATAATATTTCAACCCTTGTGTTGTCGTCCTATCAACTGTGCAACTTCTGTTCATAAAGCATATAGTATAAATAATTACTCAGATCTGTGTAACACCTTTTGAGCAAACTTTATTCAGATTTAAAAGTGACTCTTCTTTTCTAAATGTACGGTCAATAAACCTCATTTACACAAATTCAAACCTCATTTCTGAGTTTAAAAAAACACACATGTTGATTCATTCTACCAAATTCACCCCAGATGCTTTATATTTGAATTAAACCCAAAACCTAATGAAAGTGATCATAATTATTTTCTCACAAAACGTAGTATACGAGTACATGATATGTTTCTGGCACGAACATAAAATAAACCTTTATCTCGACATAAAATCATTTGGAAACGTGTCAAATTTTACCCTATAACACACACACACACACACCACACACACAACACACACACACACACACACACACACACACACACACACACACACACACACACACACACACACACACACAACCACACACACAGACACACACACACACACACACACACACACACACACAGGTCAGACTGACATCTAGTGGTGATCTGCAGACATCAACACAAGGTACACATTAAACTCCCCATAACTGTTAGCTGTTAAACACCTGAACTTTTGAAACAACATCCATAACATTAATCTGGCTGCAATTTAGAAATTATTTATCTAATATATCATATTCCAATCACTTGAATATAGACTCTTATTTCACTATTTTACTTTTTGTATTTACTTGCACAATTTTATTTTGTTGTTCTGTTTTATTGTGTTGCTCTGTTGGAGGAGCCTGGGACCTCAGATTTTCATCGTCATAGTAACTACACTGTAGCTCTGCAAGTATGACTAATAAAAGCCTTGAATCTTGAATGTAGAGTCTTGAGATTATGATTAATTCACATGACTTTGGTAACATGATGCTTTTATTAAAGCTCTTTAAAAATGCATATAGTTAAAGCTGGTTTAAGATCACCCCATGTCTGTCCTCCTGAGTCCTACATTTGATTGTTTGTATTGTATTTTAATTTACTTTCTGTTGTATTTTAATGACTTCTATCTTGTCATTTTATCATGTATTTTGTACATGTTTGTTAATAATGTAAACCCCACTGAGACAATCGTGTTTTTTATTTGAATTTTATAAATAAACTTAGATTTGATTAAACTTTTCTCTGATCAGCTGTAGCTATGGCAATGACATATGACTTACTATCTCATTAATATGATTTATAATTTCAATAATATGACTTACTATACTCAGATCTTGTACTTTAGTTAAAGTGGACCTATCATGCTATATTTTAATAATATAGTGTAGGACCATACCTATATAAGGCATATTTATACTTTTTTTTTTTCAAATTACCAAACAGATCATGCATTTTAGCCATGCCTCATTTCGCTCAATTTGAAAAATGTTAGCTCTGTTTTTGCAAGGGCAGATTCAGTGAGAACAGCACCACCTACAGGCCTGGCATATGTACTACAGCATCTCCAGCGCTTTCAAACGGCAATGTCCGCGGCTGTGTCCTCCTGATTGGTGGAGTTGGCCCAATAGCCGTAGCGCCACTGTTGTGGAGATCCAGCACTCACACAACAGGAAAGAATGAAACAGAGAGGAATCAATAAAACACAAACACAGATATAGCTGATCAGTAATTATTATTTAGTTGTTGCAACAAACAAACAATAATGGGGAGTATATCACCTGCTGCCACAGCAGCCAATCGCGGAACTGCCCCCCAGAACAGAAGAAACACAGGGCTAGATATACTTTTCTAAATGACACACGAACATGTTCCCTCAACATGTTTAACACACACACATTGTCAGTTCTCCTAAACTTGGAATGTTCCAACCTTATACAGTCATACATGTTGCATCCTCTGAGTTCTACATGATCCCAGATTTCATGACCTTATTTAGCAGCTACCACACATGCCAATGTATACAACTGCTGCTGAAGAGTTTCAGCTGGTTGCCTATAGATGGGCCTCCTTCCAGCAAACCAACTGAACACCACACAGTCCACTATACTGTTGCTTAATACCATGTGACATTAATGAATATACCAGAAATACGCTGTGATAAACATTCTGCTAACACTCCCTCCTTTTATTAATTAAGGTCACACAATCAAAAATAATAATTATTACAAATAACCTACTGAGTTCCGCCCTCGAAAGCCCAAAATGACTTTCTGAAAAACATTTATCAATGGGTAATCATTTTAGTCAAGGCAGAAGTCACAGGTCACCTGTAATGTACCTACTCACAAATAGCCAAAAAAACACCTTTTTGATCATAACACAAAAAGTGGAAGAAAAGACATTTGCGCTAATCTACTCTACTTAAATGGAAAATCATTTAAAAACCTCAGTATGCTTAAGAGGAAAAAATCTATTTGTCCCATTCAAGTTAACAAACTTACATACATAATGAAAAATCTTCCAAACACTTATAGCAAGATGTAACTGGCGTCCACTCGTTCTGCTTCTGTTATATTGTCCATTAAACCCTTTTCAGGGTGTGCACTTTTCGACCTTTAGATGGAATTGTTATCTTAGTCTTCATGCTGTGATGTCCCATCTCATAGCAAAATCCCTTGATGACATCTGAAGCAACATCATTACCATTTGAATTCGATGGAATTGTAGTCAGAAAACTGAGGCTTCTGTAAAAGAACAATTAACGGTAGATCTTCTATATGTTCTCTGGAGTGTTGAGATTACTAATATACTTGGCTGTAAATCATCTCAGAAGTTTTGGGTTTTGTTTCGTGTTGACCCAAACCCATAAGACAATAGCAGTAGAAGAATAGCTGGAAGTCATCCAGCTGCCTTCATTGATACTCCAGTCTGCCTCAGAATGATCCATCTTCCCTCCTCAAGATTGCAAGGGAAAAAGACAGCTTTGACCTGGGTAGAAAATAGCACTTGCATTCTGGGTTAACAGCCTAAAGTCGACCACTAGGTCTTAGAGTCTTATCTATAATTTTTAAACTTCTTGAAACCATGAAATGTTGTTTGTGTTGTGTTTTTACTTACCCACAATTTCCTAAACACACAACAAACATCTCCTGCAACATTGTTCAGCCACGGTGCTGAAACCAATCAGATCTCAACTTCGAACAATACATTTAATCATACCTGTCTTTAGCAGAACCCAATCAGGAGCTTAACCATGTAGGAAAAAAGTTGTTTAGGCAAAAAGTTGTTTCATTTGCCCTCTGGATCATGTGAGGGTTAAAAGATTCAGTGACAAGATTTTAAAAGACATCTGAAACCAATGTGTCACAGAAGAAATAATGAAAGATTTCACCTGGGATGGAAACAAAATTATCAAATACATTTTAAAATTAAATGACTAAATTGAACAATAACCCCATTATACCCCTCCTGGGAACATTGTCCTCCAAACCATAGAGACCATGTTTCCCAAAAAAGATACCTCAGAGTACCCATCTTCACATACAATGTTATTTCAAAGTCCTATGACTCATCATCAGGAAAACTTTCTCCTGTCAAAAAGAATCAACAATGTTCAATATCAAGCTACATAGTCATCAAGCCATGCAGGGATCATGCAGAGTCAGACAAAGTTCATGCACCATGTCTCACAATAGGCGCGTTCACACCAAGTACTTTTCCCACAGTAGTTCCTGAGAACTTTAGTTCATGAGAGTTCTTTTAGTTCTGACGAACTAAAGCAGATCGCGTTCACACCAAAATGAGTTCCTGGGGGTGGATTAGGCAAATGAGCCGCTGACGTCACTTCTTCTTCTTCTGCTTAGCTTTTCCTGGCAGGCTGCAAACAACTTCACGGCGAGTACAGTAGGTGGCGGTATGCACCTTAAAGTTGCAATCCGCCAAAAAACCGAGAGAAGAAGAAAAAAAACTTCCGCTTCCGCTGTATGCTTCTGTTTACCTACACGGTATGGAGTTGACGTTTTGATGGTCGTGTTATACTGCTTCGTAACGGAGTTATTTAAGCCAATAACTCAGCCACAAATACAAATACAGATCGACCATTCAAATGCAATATAAATGCCGAGTCGGGGCGAAGGCGGTTAAGAAGCCTTAACAAAAGGATTAGACGACGAAATCACACGCTATGGACATGTTTCGCCGTTGTACAGCCGAGGATGATGACCGTTATCACGCCGAAAAGAACTGCAATGGTACGTTCATTAAATCACATTAATACTATCTAATGTAGGATTAAAGGAGTTATGTAGGGCTAATTTGTGTCTTTGTATGTGTTCCAGATATGCGAATACTACGGAACTCTGGGTGAACAATAGAACGTCGGCCTGGTGGTGCCAACGTGTGCAGTGGATCGAAGATTTCCGAATGTCCAAGGGCTCTTTTCAACTCCTCTGTATTCGCCTGGAAGCAACGTTGTGGAGAGGCATCTGAACAGCATGGAAATTGTAAATTGACAATAAAGCTGATATTTTGTACAGTGCATTTGGTTCTCTTTTATTTACCAGTCAACAGACACAATTACAATAGTGCAGACACCTTAGTGCAAAGATTAAATGTCAGTATCAAAACAGTACTCATACTGTATATTTGTATATTAATGAGTATATTATGTTAAATGTGTGTTAAAGACAATGGGATGAGGTTGAAAGCTCTTTAAAAACGTTTGTATACATACATGTTAAGCATGCACACCTGAAGAACTACGTTACACACACACACAGGTTAGTCTGTGTACCGCTGCTGGTTTAAACAAAGACAGTCATGATGCTAGTGCCGTGCATGTAGGTTCTCTTTTATTTATCAGCAGCAGATCAATAAGTGTCAGTAGTATCAAAACAATATAATAACAGTGGCAATAAATATATATAATATATAACAATAGGTAGGCTCAGCAGCAGACACACCTTTGTGCAAAGTTAGGTGTCAGTATTAATAACAGTGGCATATATATATATATATACAAAATTAACTGTCCCAGGTGTAGGCAATTTGGGGTGAAGTGTCTTGCCCAGGGACACAACGACATCCTGACTGCAGTGGGTTTGAACCTGTGCTCCCCTGATCCGAACACCAACGCACCACACGCCTCCCAACAAGTCATTGTACAGTTTATCAACGACATGTTTTTCTTAATTTTGTATTGAAGGCCTGTTGGATGTAATCAGCTCGCTTAGCACTTCCAGAAGCCCAGCCTGAAAGGTATTTTGTTGCTCCACCTGGCACCATGAGCGGCTAGTCGTCCGATTCCTGGGCCTTGTGTGAATGCAGCAGCCGTTCGTCGTGCATCTCCTTGGCACGCAGGTCCTCATTCTCCTTGCTGACCATAGCACGGCAGTCCATGGTGTCAAGGAAGCTGTCATCGCGTGCCCACTTTCCTAAGGTGAAATATGCAAGATACAAGATCAGTTTAATCGCAACAACGACACAACATTGTCCAAATACCAGAAGGGGAGCAGCCCATAACAGAGAGCCCCCCACGTCAGAGTCATCACTGTGGGCTTCTACTTTCTACTTAAATGTGCAAAAATATTAGAACATCAGTCTTTGTGGCATGCAGGTAATCAACTGTTTAAGCTTTTACCATTAACATGTAGAATGAATGTTGCAAATTACTTGAAATTACTTCAACTACAATCTATTGTTTACCTCTATGCATTAGCCACAGAGGTAGCATTATGTCCAGCTAGCATGCTAATTGCTAACGTTATATTCTCGTTTTTATCCCGGGGGGGAAAATTAGTTTCTAATCCTGAGAGAAACACCTCGCCTGAAACACACGATTAGTGCCATGAGTTAGTGAAGCAAATTACAGAACATTGCACACTTATTCACAAGTCAAAACGTGTTCATAGCAGGCATGGTTGAGAATAGCTAGCTAGCTAGCTAGATGTTATTAGCCAGCTTGGACCTAACGTTATCAAGTTCTACCATGGCTAGCTCGATCTACTGAGCAAATAAAAGTACATCTAAGACCAGTATTGTGCAGATTAAAACAGTGCAGTGCATGTATTTTATTTTACCTTGGTAGTCGTCCCGACATTACTTTGTCAGGTCTGCTAACTTTGCAGAGCCACAGAAACTGCATGCAGTAGAAGCTTCTGAATGTGGCGCTTCGCGTCCTCCGAGTCAATCGCCAGAAGCGCAGACACAGCCTCATCACTCCACCGCTCCAATTGATTTATTTAGTGTTGCTATAATAACTGCTTTCACAAAAGGAATCTCTTCGTGTGTGCTGCGAAGCGAGGAAATACAATGGCGGCTTACAACAAAAAATTCAGAGTCAAACGGGCGTGGTTTGCATTCCGCACAGCCAATCAGACGTAGGAACTACTTTCTCCCACGATAGACCCTGCTCTCTAGCAGGGACTGAAAAGCGAGTCTCGCGAACTAAGTTGAGCTAAAGTAGTTCCTGGGGCTTTTTGGTGTGAACGCAAATATATCGTAGTTCTGATGAACTATTGTGGGAAAAGTACACCAAAGTACTCCGGTGTGAACGCACCTATTGGTTCAACTAATATGTCATAGTCAGAAAAACATTGCCAAAAGCATTGTGTACATCCCAAAATAAAATCACTCTGTCGGTGGGTCAGTGTTACTGTAACAGTCAGGAATTGACAAATCAATTCACATTCATTCAGTCTTTGCAAAGTCTAAGTCAGTCTCGAGATCTCATGTCCTATAGTAGTGCACTTTGATATTCTACCAGCTGGAGTTTTTACTAGTGACATCATGTGTTGATGTCAAACAATGCAACAAAGTTTTTCCCGTGTTCGCAGCACAATTTTCTTCTGATGTTAAACAAACAAATTATCAATACACTTCATTAATGTGGGAAACACAAAGCCTGACAAATGTTCTTGCAAGGCATCCTAAGTGAACCTGCAGTCTTTTTAATTAATATTCCAATTAATCAATAATAATAACAATAATCAATTTTATCAATTTGTTTACCCTTAGAAGTGAACATACTCTCATAATGTTACATCAGGATGTTAAACTAAGTTTTAGCCAATCAATCATACCAAACCATTTTACAGTACCAGGTACTGAAGTAGATCATTATTACTGTATCAGATTTAACTGGTGATTGAACAAACCAAAGCCTCTTTGTTTACGACATGCAAACCACTAACACATTTTTCCAAGTTCAGCATCAGCCTTCGTTACTCTAAAATTACGTTTTAAATAGGAATATTAGAAATGGAACAAATATTCAATCTTCAGAAATGTTCTCAATAAATGTCTATCTAGTGAATAGCCAACATATTTAAAAAATGTCAGATATAAAAAATAAGCCTAAATACTCCTTTACTATCAAAGTCTAAATCTAGACCTGAGGTGAACAGTTTTGGTAATAGACAATTTAATCTAAAAACAAAATTGGACTTGTGTTCTTGTTATTTGTTTCTTCAAAGTACATTAGTAAATACTTTGTACTTTACAATATAACTAACCCTCTCTAGGATATCAAATCAGTTCATCTTTAACCAGACACTATTTCCACTATTTATGTTTAGTTCATGATAACAATGGTATAACGACCACACATTTTACCCATAGCTAGTTTATATGTCAAGATTATTCTGTGTGACATAAAATCAGATTCTTGTATGCAAAATAAAGGATATTAATAGTATTAATCTTTTCAGTATTCCAGACCATCGTTAAACAAGCAGCCTCTCTCTTAAACACGAAACATAATGTTCTACACCACCCTCTGGAAAACTCTTGCACAGTTATGCTGTAAAATCATTGCATGATTTCTTCAGAGTCTGAACAGTCTGAGACAAGCCTGTCTCAAGATCTTGTCATAATGAGAACAGTCAGTGATTCGTTGTCCTCTGCAGCTGTAGTCAGGGGCAGGGTCCCCAAAAAGCTAGAGACGGCCCTGGTCAGTGGGCTCAAGGAAACTCTCTCTGGCATCTGGAGGGAAGGAAACTCTTGTGCATTGGGATGTCTGGAGGAAGGAAACTCTTGGATCAATGTGGTACAATCAGCAGACACACGTTGTCCTCTGCACAGTAGAAATCCCCAAAACTGCAGTTCCTCTTCACACCACTGTTGCCTTGACAACGAGGCACAAGCAAAATGTCAAAACCTCCTCAGAGATGCGTTCTTTGCACACTTCTTCTGTTTCTGTAGTGAGCAACATTCACCAACACACTGATTCAGAGTACAACCCAAAGGTGGCGCATAACTATCCATGCTGCTGTAATCACAGCCAATCAGCTACTAGAGAAAAACTCAATTTAAATCTCTCCCCCAACGGGTTACAAAATGGCTGTCTATATGGTCATGAACATGTGAATGTTAAAACAAACTAACGGTGGTAGTTTACCCAGATTCTTTACTTCATCAAAAGTAGTAAAACTACATTGTAAAATCTCTTTTGTCTAGTTGACGTCCTGCTTTTAAATTCTAGTCAGGAAAAATAACATAAACATCATCTTTAAAATCTTCTTAAATTGAAACCAAAAAGGTCCTTCTCCACCATGATGCATTTCAACATCAAAGTCCATAAAACTGATGATTTATCTTTAAAAACCATGAGGAATGACAGTTCTCATAAAACACTATTCTTCTTTACTTCAGTTCTAAGTCAATGAGCAAAACAAGGAAACCCTCCTTAACCACTATAGACTCATCTTTTATCTACTTGCTATTCTATTCATTTTCTAATTGTTTATCTAAGTTCTGTTACAAGCATGGTTAGGTTGTAACAGAATACAAAACTAACTGTATTCAGCGCTATATTTGAAACAAGTAATCTGATTACAGTTAATGAATATATTTTTGGAACACTTAAAGGAATTCTTGGTGGAAAAGTTTCCTCACAAAATGTAATCTTCATTACTAAAGCTGAAACCTAAAGAAATCATCACGGAACAGTTTTCTTTCCTTATCACTTAATTGTTTCAATAAAAACAAAAAAGGCATTGTGAAAACTCCCACTTGAGAACATCTCAACACTTTATTCCATCTAAGCATGAATGACAGACACGCCATATATTCCAAGAATAAATATCTCTGGGCCCTAAAGAACAATCTATTAATCCAAAACGGTCTTTAATGATATCAATTGTGAACTTTCTTAATATTAATTGTAAATTCAACGTATGTTCTCTTTAGAACAAAGATAGGATAGTTGCAGCTGAAACTGGTTAATAGCAACTTTCTGTTAACCTAGATAAGCATGTTGTTCTTATATCTAGTAAATATATATATTTATTTTATGTTACTCATAAAACAGTAAACCATAGGAACATTTTCCAGAATAGTAGTTAACTTTATATAACTTTGACTCTCTGTAGACTCTTCAAAACATCTTAATTCTAGGTGAAAATAAAAACTAAATCTTTTTATTTCAATATAGCTACTTCATATACTCAGTAAATCTCTTTTTACTTTCCCTTAATGTTACTGTATGTAATATAATTTTTCCTTTGAAATATAATTAAGTACAATTCTTAGTTAATGACAAATACCATGAAATTCACAATCAATGCAATGGTAACAATCAGTTCTCAAAACTTCTCATAAAAACCACAATGTGACGTAACTGTATCCTACAAAAACTATGCTAAAAACAACAAATTATTGTTTCTTATTTATTTCAATATATCTACTACATCAATCACACATTGATCTATTAATTTTCAATGTATTCACTCCAACTTCAGATCACTCATTGATCTTCTATCCTTTTTTTAAACTCACTCGAAGGAGTTTTTCAGGCATCAGAGAAAAGAGCAAACAGACACACTGCTCTCACGGCTGATAAAACAAAGGGTCTCCTCTTCTACAGAATCGGAAAGGGGGGGATACTTTCACAGACAAATACAGACACACCCGGCTGGAGCTCTCAGCCTTTTCAGGAGAAGGGGGCTTCTTTGACCAATAAGAAATTAAAACAACAAACTATGGTATACCAAAACATTTAGCGCTTTATCACAGGCTCTACATTATATTACGGCCTGACAAAACATGGAAAACTCCACTTTTGTATTAGTGAATTCACAGAGTCGCCAGGCAAGTTTTATCTTTTTAACTCCCTGAACTCAGATCGGGCTTATTAATTCTTAATTACCGAACGGACCGGATGTGCACTTGGCTCGCAAAGCAAATCATATCCCCTCAGCCAAATGAATATCTGAACCTTAAGACAATCATTAGGATCTTCTCAGGCAGAATTCACGACTACGAGGTCAGATACAGTGATTCCTCCAGCATTACAATATCAGCTAGCAAAGATCATATCCCTCAGTCAAACCTTTAGCTTCTCAGGCAGACTACGAGGTCAGATACAGTGATCTCTCCAGCATAACACAACAACATCAAACAGAACAAACAACCAACAAACGACAATCAACAAACATATTCAGCTATAGCTATGCCTTAATCCACTCCTCTGCTTTTTCTCTTAACCAATACAACTTCAAAAGTCATTTCATTCCAAATACGTTTTGCTTACTGTGAGTCAGTATTTCTTCTGTGGAAGTCTCAAGTCGGTTTCTCAATTCCTGAGATTTTACCACAGCTTTCTACAGTGTAGCTGCCTGATCAGGGTGAGTTGAGACCTCCAGAAAGAACACAGCAACCTCCAGCGGCATCTCGGTAGACCTCCAAAATGTTGTGGAGATCCAGCACTCCACAACAGGAAAGAATGAAACAGAGAGGAATCAATAAAACACAAACACAGATATAGCTGATCAGTAATTATTATTTAGTTGTTGCAACAAACAAACAATAATGGGAGTACATCACCTGCTGCCACAGCAGCCAATCGCGGAACTGCCCCCCAGAACAGAAGAAACACAGGCCTAGATATACTTTTCTAAATGACACACGAACATGTTCCCTCAACATGTTTAACGCACACACATTGTCAGTTCTCTAAACTTGGAAATGTTCCAACCTTATACAGTCATACATGTTGCATCCTCTGAGTTCTACATGATCCCAGATTTCATGACCTTATTTAGCAGCTACCACACATGCCAATGTATACAACTGCTGCTGAAGAGTTTCAGCTGGTTGCCTATAGATGGGCCTCCTTCCAGCAAACCAAATGAACACCACACAGTCCACTATACTGTTGCTTAATACCATGTGACATTAATGAATATACCAGAAATACGCTGTGATAAACATTCTGCTATAACACCACTGTCCTGACGTCAGGACAGTGTTCAAATCTGGATCAGTTTTTATCAGATCCGTTGCAGACCCTTTTTTAGAGATTTGGGTATGGAGGAAAATAGAGAGGGTTGTGTTTTCTGACACTTGGTGAGTTCCCTGGAACACCGGGGACACATATTCATGTATAAGATGTACAAAAGTGCATTTTGCATGACAGGTCCCCTTTAAAGTAGAAGGAATATAAATAAAATGTTATGCAAGAGCTCTTATTTTGAAGTGCTTCCTGTTTGCTGTTCAGCTTCACTTCGTGCTCGTCGGTCGTGTCGCACCTTCTCCTTCTCCTTCTTCTCTCTAAAGGTTTGTAACTTTTTGTGACTTCAGAGCTTTTAGAGACAACTCTGATTATCAATCATTGCTCAGAGAATAAGAACAACTCTTTAGTTTAACTTTAGAGACTCAGAGACAGACTTTAACTCTCTTCCTGTTTTTACCTGAGATACACCTGCACACAAAAACTATTATTATTATCAATCATTACTCAGGAAATAACTCAGAGACCCTCTCTCTCTATTTCTGTCCTTAATACTGTAAGTGTGTGTGTTTGTGTGTGTGTAAGTGTGTGTGTCCCTGTGTGTGTGTGTGTGTGTGTGTGTGTGTGTGTGTGTGTGTGTGGTGGTGTGTGTGTGTGTGTTTGTGTGCCTGCGTGTGTGTGGGTGTGGTTGTTACCTTATACAGTCTATTGTTGTTCCTCGTCACATGACCAGCGAAGTATTTAAAGGTCCCATGACATGTTTTTCCGGTATTACCCGTCCCCTTGTGTTATGAAGGCAGACTGATGTAACGAAGTCCAAATGGACCAATCCGCGGAGCTGCACACACACACACACACACACACACACACACACACACACACACACACACACACACACACACACACACACACACACACACACACACACACACACACACACACACACACCCACACACACCACACACACACCACACACACACACACACACACACACGCACTCAGAGCTCAGGCTTTGAGTGTGTTTGGTGTATGCTCAGGCTGAGCTCCACAGTGTCTCGCAGACCCCACGCAGCAACCAGGAAACGACACCAGTAATCCAGCTCACACTGTCGGCTCCTCGAGCCTCAAAGGGCGGAGCAGCGAGCCCCGCAGCGTCCCGCCAACACGGCCCCCAGACCCCACGCAGCATTCCCTCTGTTTGTCATTACTGGTGTCATTTCCTGGTTGCTAACAAACGCCATTGTAACACATAATCACTGATGTTCCGCTGTAACGGTGGTGGACTCATCAGAACAGAGTGGGCGAGCTGACCAATCAGAGCACAGTGGGCTCACAGGGAGGGAGGGGGGGGAGGAGCTCCAACAAGGCGTGTAGGACAGAGAGTGAATACACATACTATACAGAGATGCTGTATGAAAAACCAATGTGAGTTTGGAACATTGAACAATGTAAATCTATTCTAGTAGACCTCAACAATGGAATTATGATCAGTAGAAATGGCCATGACATGGGACCTTTAACGATACTCTTTTCAAAAGTGGTAAAGGTAAAACATTGGAAATATAAAGAGGAATACATTAATAATACAAATGATTTTTTAAATACAAAATAATACATGTGGAAATGTAAACATTAGTATTTAAAGAAAACAACACTAATGTTCCTCCATCTGCCACCAGGGGCGACACATCCCACAGCCTCACTCACAGGTCAACTGATTCATAAAATTAATTTAAATACAAAAATAAAACATTACAAACCAAAGTAAACAAAGATAAGAGTTGAAGAGCAGGAAATCAAAAAATATATGAATTAAATAAAACAATTAAAATCCTATGTAAAAATATATGAAGCGGAATTTAATAAAATAAGAACATTTTAAAATACAATAATAATGTTTGTGTGTGTGTGTGTGTGTGTTGTGTGTTGTGTGTGTGTGTGTGAGTGTGTGTGTGTGTGTGTGTATGTGTGTGTATGTGTGTGTTTGTGTGCCTGCGTGTGTGTGTGGTTGTTACCTTTATACAGTGTATTGTTGTTCCTCGTCACATGACCAGCGAAGTATTTAAAGGTCCCATGACATGTTTTTCTGGTTATTAATCTTTTAGTGTGTGTGTGTATTTATTGAGATATCTCCGCTGTGATTGGTTGTTCCTCGTCACATGACCAGGAAAGTATATTTAAAGAAAACATTTATAAATGTAAAAATAATAAATACATGTGAAAATTAAGATTAATTAATGTAGAGGATGAACGAAAATAAAAATGCGGAAATATTTAGCAGAATCATTTAAAAATACAAATCATTTTTAAATACAAACATGATGTGGAAATGTAAACATTAGTAATTAACCTCTTAAAGGTGGGGTAGGTACGTTTGAGAAACCGGCTCGAGATACACTTTTTGTTATATTCCATGGAATGCTCTTAACATCCTGATAGCAATGAATATCTGAAGTGCTTTGACAAAAAATCCATAAAGAAATATCATCTGTGGAAGCTGTAGTACTGTAAAAAGCACGACCAATCATCTGAGCCGGCCCGGCTAAATAACTGGATGGCCTACCTGCCTGTCAGCCTTCCATCTGTGCACAAACTTATCTCGTGCTCTCATTGGTCATGTGCGCATTCGTGTGTGTTGGAGGAGGGGCTCTGTAAGGAAGTGGCAGATTTTCTCCGGCTGTGTATTTTCAAACTCTAGCGATCTCGAGCCGGTTTCTCAAACTTACCTATCCTACCTTTAAGGACGACGGTCCCCCCATTGGACCCCTCCCACCGTTTTTTTTTAGAGACAATGTCTCAGGGCTTCTTAACATTTATGAAACTATTAATGTGTAGCACCAGATTAATGGGAAGAATCTCAGCTAACTGAAGATATGAACCATTTTTACCAAAACAAACACAAGTCTCATAAGAAGCGTCTAAATGACCCCTGAGCGAAAAAATGCAAACTGACTTTGGCACACAATTCAAGATAAAGATACCCTTATTACTTATCGTAGCTGCACATACCATATATCCGATTAAAGCTGAGACTCCACAGATTATTTAGCTATAGTATCATCACTGAGCGATCCGAACTTGCGACAGGGAAGCAAACACAGACATTACAACACGTACCTTTTTTGTCACACGTCACTCTCACTCCTTATTTGTTAATGTGTTGGTGTGTATATAACTTTCCCTCGATTCCATTGGCTCTAGCGGTTATAAAGAGATTTCATTCATCGAAATCGAGCAAGGGGGGCCAGAGATATGGAAAATCCACCCAAATGACCCCAGAAGTGGGTTTTTTTGCTAAATCTCTCTAAAAAGGTCAAATGTCACTTGTTTTGCATCAATCTTGATACAGGGTACTTATTATATGTTGTACTTTGGATTCCTAAAGCTTTTAGTCTACTAACCCATCATCCAAGGGTAGTTTTCACTATAAGTAAAAAAGAATTTTTGGACGGACACTATAATTTACAGTTTTTTACTATGTAAAATCTGAATTTTCTTTAAAATAAAAAACATCTATATTGATTCTGACTTTTCTACATCCAACTCACAGGTTTATCATTACTTTGAGAATAAAGATTATTAATTTAACCCTTTTAGAAGGGAAGATATGGTCATTTGTTCTGGGAATGTCATTTTCGAGCCTGAGACGAGAGGCCTGTACTACGAAGCTGGTTATCAAGTGAATCGCTCAAGCCAGCCGTGTCCTATCTAGTTAGGTGCGCGTTCACATGAAAGGGGTGGTATTTGGAGCATTCGACCAATCGCAAACATGGACAAGCGTACTGACAGCGCAGCGTCATACTTCCTGAATGAAAAGTGAACTTTAATATTAGACAAATATGAAGAAGTTACACTTTAAACATCCATGACTTAAACACTTTATCCAGGATCAAAGCCACATAGCTGCACCTGCAAGGTGAATACAGCTGGTAACAGAGAAAGTGTTTGAATGCGTACATTAACAGGTTTATGATATCACTGCCCCGTCTAAGACACGATCTGACTTTAATTACATTTGACTCGAGTGTTTCGTCAACTTAATGTGTTGCTTAAAATAATACTTCTGCATCCAGTATGTGACACTGTGAGTGTTGCACGGCCAGATACGGCTCAGCTGACTCAGATAAGGAAATATATGATACATTATGATGTGATATGATATGAATGATAATGGGACACATCGACGTCTGCACTCACAGTGCCGCGGACTGTACTTAATGTTACTCTGATCCGGTTACTTATGTTGTGGCAGATATTTAAGTAAGCTTTCTTAATGCTAATATTATAATAGTCAGATTGCTCTGAAGATGGGAGGGGATATTCTATTAATGTTCACGTTCACACAGTCAGTTGATTTTTGCCGGCCGTCTTTCCTGCAACGGCAGTTTTTCTGTATTTCCTCTATCCTGTAATATGACTTGATCGCTTTAAACTCCGCACACGGAGCTCTGATTGGTCAGCAGGCGGTGCTTTCACTGAGTTGATCTCTTAGCCTGCAACCTAACCTCCTCCCGAGGAGGTTAGCCGCTCAGCATAAGTTACCATGGAGATCTAGCCCGCTAAAAAGAGAACCAGCGTCGTAGGACCGGAAAGCCCGAGTTTTCCCTGAAGTCAGCCGGCTAAGTGAAAATCCGGCTTCGTAGTACAGGCCTCTGGAAAACAGGCTCAGGCAGGGGCGAACTGGGATTACAAATCAGCCCGGGACTCTCGACTGGCCCACTTCGGTACCGCCGGCCCACCTCGGTACCGCAAGTAATTGTCGACGGGGGGGGTGCTAGTGACTTATCCGAGCGGCCCACGTCGTCCGACCGGCCCACTTTAGTACCGGCCCATCGGGATTCGTCCCGAACGTCCCGATGGCCAGTCCGCCCTGGGCTCAGGGCTTAACAGGTTAAATAAAAACACTAATGTTCCTCCCTCAGCCACCAGAGGGCGACACATCCCACAGCCTCACTCACAGGTGAATAAGAACATTTGGAAATACAATAAAAGGTAAAAACATTTACGTAATATATGAGGAAGTATAGATGAGTAAATACGTTTACAAAAAATAAAATGATGAACGTGAACATTTAAACATTTAAACATTAATGATTAAAGAAAACAATATGTGAAAATACAAAGAGGAATACATAAAAGGGGATGTAATAAATAATAATACAATTAATAAATATAGTCAACAGGAGTAGTGATAAAAAGAGCTCACAATAAATGAAACAATTATAAAAATTATATAAATTGAAGAATATAAATACTAAATAATAATGAGAGAATGAAAATGATGCATAGATGAATAATAAGCAAACACATAACTAAAAATATACAAATGAATAAATGTATTGATAAATAGGAATCAATAAAACATGTGAAGCCATGTCTTACAGATTGCTTTGTTTTCATGCTTAGAAATAAACAGAGAGAAGGGATAGTGGGGATTGAGCCGGAAAACAAAAATATATAATAAGAAATAGAATTAAATCTAAAGCAAACAGGACAAGAAGTTAATGATCATGAAATAAAAACACTAGATCAGTAAACATGGAATAAAATGATCCAACTCAAATCCATGAATGAGAGTGAAGAATAGAATGAAATGATAAGTAAATGTGACGCATTGTTACTCTCAGCCTGAACTTCAGGTGTTCACGTGCACAGATATGAACACTTCCTGCAGTTCTCAGTGACTGATGCTCTGTGTGTGTCTGCAGATGAAGGTCTAAAGCTCTCTGAGGATTCAGCTGCAGCTAACAAGCTAACAGGCTAACAGGATGCATTATTGCACTAGCTCTAACTGTGACTGGAACAAGAGGAATATTTCAGAAAGCTTTCAGAGTCCGATAGAAGTGAAGAGTGATCCCCAAAGAAAGGCAACGAGAAAGCACTTAGCATCAAAATATAGTTAAAGTAGCGACAGTAAAAGTAGTCATTGTGAAGATTGGTCCATTTCAGATAATATATACGATATGTTTTATAACGATTGATCATGAAAGTGTTCTCAAAGCTGGTGAAGGTGCAGCTAGTTTGAATGACTTTGTATACTTTACACACGGCATCTATTGCAGTCTGTCCGTCCTGGAGAGGGATCCTCCTCTGTTGCTCTCCCTGAGGTTTCTCCCATGTTCCTTTAAACTGTGGGGTTCTCTGGAAGTGTTTCCTTGTACGATGTGAGGGTCTAAGGACAGAGGGGGTCGTATTGTCACTGATATTCTGTACAAACTGTGAAGTCCACTGAGACACATGTAATATTTGTGATATTGGGCTATATAAATAAAATTGATTGATTGATGATTGATTGATACTGCAGGGTAGCTTGTGACTTATTTTGAAGTGTTTGCAGTTTCACTTTGTGCTCGTCGTGTTGCACCTTCGTAACTTTTTGTGACTTCAGAGCTTTTAGAGACAACTCTGATTATCAATCATTGCTCAGAGAATAAGAACAACTCTTTAGTTTAACTTTCAGAGACTCAGAGACAGACTTGAACTCTCTTCCTGTTTTTACCTGAGATACACCTGTACACAAAAACTATTATTATTATCAATCATTACTCAGGGAATAACTCAGAGACCCTCTCTCTCTTTATTTCTGTTCTTAATACTATAAGTGTGTGTGTGGTTGTTCCCTTTATATATACAGTCTATGGTGTGCATTTATTCCAGGTGTAACCTGGACCTGTACCTGTACCTGGACCTGGACCTGGACCTGGACCTGAACCTGAACCTGAGTCCCGCTGTGTTTCCTCAAAGAGGGACCGCTCAATGGAGCCTCAATCTGCTGATGGGAGGTAAGAATTGAAAACGGACTAAAAGCCATTTGAGTCAGTTGTTGTCTGTGTTAAAGCTTCTGTATAACCTTCAGGAAATCCTGGTTATTAGCGACGTCAGTGGGCGTTAAGTGAACTGCTGTTAGCATCCTGGGCATGAACTCAGTGACGTTATCCACTAAAGAGATGTGTTTACGTTAGCTTCACACTGCTGGCTGTAGGGCAGCTGAAGAGACGAGAGGCACTTTGTAGATAAACTTCACGTCTTTAGGATTTTCTCTGAACATTTTCCCGAGTCCTTCACATAGAGAGCAGTCCACCGGCTGATAGAGGACACTCAGAAAGTCTGGAAGGTTCATCTGTTGGGCAACACAGAGTGATTTATACCATTACATTGTAAAGAGTGACTTTAGATTTAACATATTTTCATCAGTTTTTCTCCAGCGGTTCAATGTATGGGCGGTGGTGGCAAAGTCCGTAGGGACTTGGCTTGGGAACCAGAGAGTCACCGGTTCAAGACCCCAAAAGACCAAGTGCTACCCAGGTGTCCCTGAGCAAGGCAGCGTTCCCTACACTGCTCCCCGGGTGCCGTACATATGGCAGCCCACTGCTCCTAACACTAGGATGGATCAAATGCAGAATGTACATTTCCCCTCTGTGGGACGATGAAGATCTCCTTCTTCTTCTCTTGATGCATCTGTTTCTGTTTCAGGGTCCAGCAGCAGAGACCAGACTCTCCCAGCTGTCTGTCCCTAAAGAGCGACTCCTCGAAGGAAGACTTCTTAGACTTTAAAGGACGACCTCCATCTGCTGATCAGAGGTAAGCTGTAACTCATAGTAAGAGTCCGGTTATGATAGAAGCAGACTTGATTACTGCAACAGTGTTTTACTACAACTCATCCAGAACGCTGCCACCAGAGTCCTCATCAAAACCAGAAGAACTGAGCTCATCACCCCAGCTCTCAAAGCTCTGCACTGGCTTCCAATACCACAAAGAACACACTTTAAAATCTTACTTTTAACTCACAAAGCACTCAATGGATTGGGACCAGAATACATGTCTGATATGCTGCTCTGTAACGAGCCACCCAGAGCTCTCAGATCATCGGGGCAGGTTTACTCATCGTCCACAGGGTCAGAACCAAATTCACTGAGGCAGCTTTTAGCTTCTATGCGCTGCAGATCTGGAACAAACTTCCTGAGATCTGAGGTCCGCCCCACCCTGAGTTCTTTAAATCAAGTCTGAAAGCTTTCTCTTTAGTGCTTCCCATCCAGAGATCATCTCACTCTGTGTTATCATTGCACTTCAACACTTTTAGCTGCTTTATGTGTATTTAGGCCACATCATTTCATTTAATCGTTTATTTGAAGAGCGACAATGCACATTGATGAACATTTAAAGGTCCCATGTCATGCTTTTCCAGTTATTACCCGTCCCCTTGTGCTATGAAGGTTTGTATGCATGTAAACAGTCTGCAGAGTCAAAACCCTCAAAGTACACCCTATAGCGAGTAAAACTCTAACACAGAAAATACCTCCCCAAAATGCCTCGTTGGAGATACGTCATTGTCCATTTGATTCTTCCGGGTACGGCATGATGTCAAGCCGTACCCGGAACGAAATGGACCAATCCGTGGAGCCGTTACGTTACGTCCGCGGAGCCGTTACGTTAAGCCCCCGCTGATTGGTCCAAATTGACCAATCCACGGACTTCCTCACACACACATCTGTGTGCAGGGAGCAGGCAGCTCAGCTGATTTCTCCTCCCTGGCTGCAGGCTGATAACAGACAGTTGGGATCGCGGCGAAATTCTCTCTGCAGACCCATTCTCTCTGCAGACCCATTCTCTCTGCAGACCCATTCTCTCTGCAGACCCATTCTCACAGCGTTTATCAACCTTTTTCTTACTCAATATCAAGCCACACTTATTGTTTTTGCTTCGGCTGTGACTTTGTGTGTGCGGGGCGGTCCATGTAAACATTTATAAAAAAAAAATAATACTTTTAAAAGACTTAAAATGGTCAAAACTCAAGAAATTGTGTTTATCTAGGATGGCACAGTGGTGATATGAATAAGGCTTTCTGTCAAACACCTTGATAGCTCTCTTGTACAGCTGTTCTATAGGTTTCAGGTTTGTGGCACAAGCAAACGACCAGTTTGTCAAACAGTATTCAATGTGGGATAGAATCATACAGTGGAGGTATGACTTTGCAGCACTGAGAGTTAAGAAAGGTCTGATTTGTTTAAAATGTTGCAAGTTGAATTTAATGGTATTGGATACTTTCTTAATATGTTTCATAAAAGTCAAGTTTGAGTCCAGTATGACTCCAAGATACTTGAAGTGGGGGACTAGTTCTAATTCTGCTCCGTTTAAAAACACGTTGGATCCTTCGATTTTGACTGGTCGTTTACTGAACATCATGCATACTGGTTTTTTACATTTAACTGTAAGCAAATGTTGTTCAGCCAGTGTTGGACCTTGTCCAAAGCATTTGAGAGACACGATGAGATTATTTCAGTGTTTTTCCCATGTACAAAGATGACCGCATCATCGGCATACATTTGCACATTCAACTCAGGACATACATTAGGCAAGTCATTAATGTACAGAGAAAACAGTAATGGTCCAAGAATGGAACCTTGTGGAACCCAACAGGGTTGACAACAGTGACGTGCGGTGAGGTTCATGGCTGGTGAGGCACTGACTCTTTCAGAGTCAGATTTACAAATATGATATTTTGACCTTAATTTAAATATTCTGTTATTTTCAAAAGCTTTTTTAGTAAGATTTTTCGATTAATTTTAAACAGACCGTTCAACAAAAGGATACCCAAAATCTAAATATTGGATTGTTCTTTCTTAGTAAGATCCCATTTTCATTACACATGTGGTCTTACCTTGACTTGAAGATGAAGTCCATGCTATCCTTCTGGACAACAATCTCTATTACTGTTTTATAAAAGTCCTCCTTATCTTCCTCTAGTTTCAAAAGTCTAGTTTGTTGTTTGCGTCTACCGTCTCTGTAGAATAACAGTAGCAACAAGAGCCTGTGGGCTCACGTGCGCCCCCTGCAGTGCGGCAGAGGTTATGGCTGCCTCCCCTGGGGCTTTCTCATTGCCAAAGTACGATGAGACCAGCGAGCCTAAATATCATATATACGTGAAATAAGTTTTATTATTTTAATTTTTTTACAAGTCTTTTTATTTCATTATAGTGTACAGTAATCGATGCCATTTCATTTACATTGTAATATCACAATACACTCACTACACTCCCCCCTCCCTCCCTCCACCCGCACATGCCCACACAGGCAAAACCAAAAATGCTTATCAAGATAACTTAAACAACAGAGCCATGAAAAAAACATAAAAAGAAACCACATCAAAGTAAAACAAACAAATAATTATACAACACAGCGACAATGTAGACAATGACAACACCACAACTAGTATTTCCCCGTCAGGACAAATAGCCACAGAATGCACCATTCCATCATTGGTCATATCTCAGATATATTTTCCAAGTAAGAAAACAATGGCAACCACAGAGCTTGACAAATATGTCCACGATTATATTTTTCCAATGTCATTTTCTCCTGAGGTGAAAAATGTGTTATCTGATCAATGAAAAGTTTAAATGTTGGAGGACGTTCATTCTTCCAGAATAAAAGTATACATTTCTTGGCAAAATATGTTATTGTGATTAGTATTCTGTAATGTTTGGGGTTCAGTTTAAAGTTTGGCATGTAACAGGAAGAAACATGGATTTAGGCTAAAACGGCTTTTGTGAGAGCATGAATCGAATCCCAGAAATGTTTCAAGACGTCACGATCCAAAACAGATGCATACATGTTCCTTCTTTTATTTTACATCTCGGACATTTTGGAGAGTTTTCTTTGGAAATGTTATGCATCTTTTTGGGTGTGAGGTAACATTTGTTGATACATTTAAAGTTTGCTTCTTTGATTTTATTGCTTGTGAATGGAAAGTGTGTTCTTTCACAAATATTCAGCCAAGTAGTTTCATCTATCCGTATCCCTAAGTCCTTTTCCCAGATCTTTTTTAAAGTTAGAAATGATGACTGAGCTCTTTTAGAAAAAACTGCATTAAATTCACTAATGTTACCTTTGATCGTGCTCGATGACATCAATATCTCCTCCTCTTCAAACAATCCCCATCTCAATTTATTGCCTTTAATAATTGATTGGATCACGTTCCTAATTTGCAGGTATCTGAAAAAATCCTTATTTGAAATGTCATATTCTTAAATCATTAAATGATTTCAATGTTATATCTTTATGAAACAAATGTTTCAATTGCTTTATACCTGATAAATAAAAATAAGTTATTTAGAGACTATGGATGGCGAGGACACATGTAATAAAGGGATCTACAAACATTACAATTGTGACCTACAGTGAGATGGTAACAGGCATGCGCTTAGTGCCCGCGCTCCAGCCAGTTTCTGTGGGGTGACGCATCTGAGGTGAGGCAGAGCTCATCTGTGCCTCACCTCACCCCACAGTAACTGGCTGGAGCACGCTAAATTAGTGCCCACGCTAAATTAGTGTCCGCGCTCCAGCCAGCTTCTGTAGGGTTACGTGAGGCAGAGCTCGTCCCTGCCTCACTTCTCATCACTCCCATGTAGCGGAGCTCGGCAAATTTGCTGATTTTGACTATAAAAGCGATTGGAATATTACAGAAATCACATTTACAACACAGATCAGTGGAGACATTTTATTATTATTTAGTTTTTTTTCCCGTTACATTGGAGTATGACAGGTGAGGCTCTGCCTCCTCTGCCTCTCCTGACTGCACGTCGCTGGTTGACAAGGTAGGGGGATTTGGCACCATTGACCGAAACACACTGTTTTCTGTTCGATAAGTAAGACTTAAACCAATGTATCGAAACTGCCGAAAAATGTAAATGAGTCAGCTTTGTAAGGAGCACTTGGTGGTCAACAGTGTCAAAAGCCTTCCTGAGATCAAGGAAGACAGCATCTACATATTGGCTCGTGTCCAACATACATTTAACCTTTTCCACAAAGACACAGTTAGCTGTCTCAGTGGAGTGGTGAGCACAGAAACCAAACTGCATTGGGTGGAGTGGAGCGAAGCCTTTGTCTAAATGTATGGTGATTAGTTTTGACACCCATTTCTCAGCTATCTTAGAGACACAGGGGAGGATGCTGATTGGTCTGTAGTTGGACATCGTGGCCTTATCCCCAGATTTAAAGATCGGTGTCACTGTGGCCACCTTCCAGGATGATGGAACTTCCCTCGTGCTGATAGATTGATTCACTAGCATAGTAATTGGTTTTATTAGACCGTCAATATGTGTCTTTATGAAGTTGGTGTCGAAATCATCTGCATCCCTAGCCTTAGAACCTCTTAACCCTGAGATTCAATTTTTTACCTCGACCTCTGTGATTTCCTCCAGGTCAAAAACTGGATGTGTATCCAGTCGGGCTAGGTGAGACCTCAGATGGCGGGAAGAGCTTTGTGTTGTCCAGAGCACTATTTATAAAATACTAATTTAGAGAGCTGGCCAACACTGCAGGGTCTTTTATCAGGGCATCATTGATTTTGAATTCGAGAGCATTATTTTCCTGTTTGGTATGATTACCTAATAGTTTATTTAAAGTGGACCTATCATGCTATATTTAAATGATATATTGTAGGGCCATACCTATATAAGGTATATTTATACGTTTCTGTTTTCAAAATACCAAACAGATCATGCATTTTAGCCATGCCTCATTTCGCTCTATTTGCTGTTCTCCAGCCCTGTTTTTGCAGGGGTCTGATTCTGTGAGCTGCAGCTGACCACGCCCCCTGCAGGAGAGGGGAGCGTGCTCTGATCAAGTCAGAAGAGGGGGAGAAAAATAGATCTCCGTCCTCCGTGTTTTATTATATTATTATATCGAGTCGTTATTCATTTGTTTTAAAGCTCAATAAATAACAAAGAAGACCTTGGACCGGCACTTTTCTAATTTTGTCTGGAAGATTTAAACTTTAACGGACATCTTGACCGGCGAAAGAAAACCTAACTGAAACTCTGCCGCACGGTCCCCTCGTTCCTTGGAAGAGGCGGAGAGGTGGGTGTTTGTCATCTGCTGGTGGACTAACCGGAGAGAATTACAGTGCTTGCCTCGACGGGGAGGGATTGCATTGAATTAAAGCAGCGGGAGCAAACGCTTGCCTCGGGGAGGGAGAAAGAAAGCCACAGCGGAGAATAAACAGAAGCGTAACCATGGCAACCATCCGCGGGAAGTCTTCTTCGCTGCTTTTGTGGCAGACTACAGCGCCACTTACAGGCCTGGCATATGTACTACAGCGTCTCCAGCGCTTTCGAGCGGCAATGGCCGGCCGTGGCCCAACCCCACATTCCTCTGATAGGTGGAGAGTTGGCCCAATAGCCGTAGCGCCACCGTCCTGACGTCAGGACAGTGTTCAAATCTGGATCAGTTTTTATCAGATCCGTTTGCAGCCCCTTTTTTAGAGATTTGGGTATGGAGGAAAATAGAGAGGGTTGTGTTTTCTGACACTTGGTGAGTTCCCTGGAACACCGGGGACACATATTCATGTAGAAAAGACGTACAAAAGTGCATTTTGCATGATAGATAAACTCTTTTACCGTTATCTTTCGCACCTTCAATTATATTGATGAAAAAGTTTGCTTTGGCCTGTCTTATTGTTTGAGTTACTTTGTTACGAGCATGAGTGAATTTCTGTCTTTCAGTGGATAGTCCGGATTTCAAGCTCTGCTTTAATAGTTGGTCTCTAGATTTCATGAGATTCCTGCACTGTAGATTTAGCCAGGGAAGATGATGTTCCTTGCTGTCCCTCAGGCACCCTCTCCTTGAAGACATTGTGTCATTCATTTTAGATATAAACAGATTACTGTTTTCACCAATATCTTCAGAGGACAGAGTGTCCTCCCAATAATCATTTTCACTGCCTCCATAAAACTGTTGCAGGTTTTTGGGGATGAAGCGAGAACCCAAGGCAGGGGTTTTAGGTGTGGCCATGAACCTTTTTTTGTGAGTTCCTGGCAAAAAGAACAAGATTATGGTCAGAAAGACCAGTCAGGAAGTTGTAGGTTTTAAATATTCTGTCAGCTTTGTTAGTAATAATAAATCTATAATAGTCGGAGGTTTTGGTTATTCTAGTCGGTTGATCCATTAGTTGTATTAAGTTGTGTTTATCCGTGATCCGTTTTAAGCTCTTTCTATTTTGTTTGTCATTCCAGTTTATGTTAAAGTCTCCTACAACAATTAGCTCTTGTTGGAGTCACAGGAATTCATTATGAGTTTTACCTGGTCGTAGAAATCCACCTTAGCGGTGGGTTGTCGATACAGGCAAATCATGGTGAGGGACATTTCCTCAGAAAGTGTGATTTCACACCAACACAATCAAACTCAACATTAGCTGGAAGAGCAATCTCCCTACAAGTAAAGGTATCCCTCACTAAAGCAACACACCCCTCCTTTTCCTTCAGTCTGTCCTTCCTAAACACATTATATCCTGACATAGATACAAGAGTGGATGGTGACG
The DNA here is from genome assembly GCA_012861695.1 of Trematomus loennbergii. Taxonomy (NCBI): domain Eukaryota; kingdom Metazoa; phylum Chordata; class Actinopteri; order Perciformes; family Nototheniidae; genus Trematomus; species Trematomus loennbergii. The sequence goes on along the minus strand of JAAOOA010000566.1, from coordinate 52,248 downwards.
ACTGTTTTAGCCAAGATTCAGATATTCCCAAACAGTCAATATTGGACTCAAGGAGGAGATGTTCTAGTTGTTCATGTTTATTGCAGATGCTGCGGAAATTTAAATGTCCACTGAAAAGTCCCTTCGGCTTGCACCGAGGATCCCACACTGTTTTTGCTTGATTCACTGTTTGAAACATTTTTGTGCAACGGTGTTTTTAAATACCGGATTTCTAGGCTTTACCTCTGTGCCGTTGTTGATAGTGGAGCAGACAGAGCTAGCTGTTGGTTTGTGGTGATGCGTGAGTCTCCATTGCTAGGCCGCTAGCCCTCGGCGCGGACCCGCAGTTCTCCGATGGTGTGGGAGCTATCCGGCCTCTTCTGAAGTTAGATGGTTGTGTGTGGATCTCTGCTACTCGGCTACCAGCCTTCGGGGCGGACCCGTAGTCCTCCGACGGTGTGGATAGAGGTCCTGCTGCTAGGTCGGCAGCCGTCAGCGCGAGACCGCAGAGACCCACCGGTGGTGCCAGCTGTTCAGCTAGCCAGCCTCTTCGGAAACCGGCCGGCGGCGTGTGGAGCTCGGCGGCCGGGCCGCCAGCTGTCAGGTCGATGGAAGCGACGCCGGGACCCGGACACGTGTGGATATCTCCCGAGAGCAAGAGACATAGCAGACATAGCAGAGCCAATAGCCCAATATTCTCCTTTTTTCGTTTTTGTCCCTTTTTTGTGAGAGTCTGCCAGGAGTGCCAGATGAATGTACTGTAGATTACATGCCGACCATGGCCGAAGTGCTTGATATTCAGCCATGTTGCCGGTGCAAACAATGATGCATCCTCCGCGCGTTGTTCCACCAAGGGGCAAGACGACGAGTGGTGCAGCCAAACAGAGGCCCGAGATTCAGAACAATCATGCACAGATAGATCGCCGCCACTGCGCCCAAACTGCCCGCCGCCATCTTGGACCTCAACCAGCTGGATTTGATGGAAGCTTCCATCAAATCCAGCTGGTTGGTTCATACATCAGTATCCTCATCCTCCTAGACATGTCTGCAGCTTTTGACACCATCTCCCATACCATCCTGTTCAACCGCCTATCCAACTACCTTGGCCTTACGAGTACAGCTCTATCCTGGTTCCACTCATACCTCTCCAACAGGTAACAGTTTGTCACCATCAGAAACTCCAGCTCCCCTCCAGCCCCAGTCAACCAAGGCGTGCCGCAAGGCTCAGTGCTTGGCCCTCTTCCCTTCACCATCTACATGCTCCCCCTTGGTCAAATCATGTATAATGTATAAGTAAAGATACACAACTGCCTAACCATTTTTAATCCTGTTGCACATTTTAACTTCGTTACCCACTTTTGGTTTTAGTCAATCCCTGCAGCTATATAAAGTATGATCTTTTAATGTCATTACATATTCGAACATAACTACAGACCATGAGTTTACTATGCCTTGCAACTAGTAGCAGGGTCTCAGTTGATCATATTTAAACGTGTCACACATGCACATTCATCTGTTTCTGTTTCAGGGTCCAGCAGCAGAGACCAGACTCTCCCAGCTGTCTGTCCCTAAAGAGCGACTGGTCGAAGGAAGCCATCATAAACTTTAAAGGACGACCTCCATCTGCTGATCAGAAGTAAGCTGTAACTCATAGTAAGAGTCCGGTTATGATAGAATAAATAAAACCAGTTTGTTTAAAGTCTCGTCAGACCCCTCCTCTTGTCCAAAGTGTTTAGTTGTGAACGTCCACACTGGGAGGGGCAGTGAAACTCCATCTGAAAACTCAGGCTGTTCAGAAGCTGTTCCACCATCTCACAAACACTTCTGATGGAGGATACTGAGCCTTCATCAAAGTCACAACCAGCTCTACTGCCAGGTGAACCCTGACCCCTGCTATGGTGCTGGAGGTGGAGCTGGGGGGGTAACGGGGGCTGGTGTAAGAACTGTCCCTAGGTCTTTCCTTTTCCTGATGAACAGCTGTTAGCCAGCTGCAGAGTCCAGTATCTATCCACACAGCCACGTTTCAGGAAGACCAGAATGAAGGATGGACAGAATCCTCTGGTCTTCAACAGTAGCTGGAAATAAATATTCCTGTAGTGCAAAGTTCCCGCTGACGCACAGGACCACCAGCCTGTTCCCCTGTCCTCCTTCACCCTGAGTGTGTCTCTGTGTGGACAGACATAATGTGAGCTAATGCTTCATGATTCCTCCACAGAGGGGACCAGGAGAGCTCGGAGGTTCCCGGTGGTCAGTCTGCCCAGCAGCATCAGACACAGCTGGACTCCATATTTACGGTGAGTACATGTACTACAGATACTTTACCTCTCTTCTGTTCACAGTCATCTCCATGCTGCACTTTTAGAGAGTCAGTCTGTCCGGATCTGATGTTTGGATCCATGGTTTATAGTTTGTGTCGTTCATGTGATGTTCCAGCTGCTGGAGGACCACATCGTCACCTTTGTGAAGAGCGAGCTGAAGAAGATCCAGAAGGCTCTGAGTTCAGATTACCCAGAAGGCTTAGAGAGTCAGAGTGATGATGAGGAGGTGTTGGAGGCTGAGGATGAAGAGCAGGAGGAGCAGAGAGGCATTCTGAACATCACACTGCACTTCCTGAGGAGCATGAAGCAGGAGGAGCTGGCTGACCGTCTGCACAGCAGTAAGAGGGTTTCTATAAAGATTTAACACTCTGGATAAATGTCTCATCTGCTGATGTCTCAAGAGACCAACATATATCCATATTTTATTCAGAGAACCAGAGTTACAGTGTGACCAGATGATCTTTTGTTGTGTGTTCTTTCAGAAACCTTTGCTGGAGTGTCAGCGTAAACTAAATCCACCCTGAAGGAGAGGTTCCAGTGTGTGTTTGAGGGCATTGCTAAAGCAGGAAACCCAACCCTTCTGAACCAGATCTACACAGAGCTCTACATCACAGAGGGGGGGTCTGCAGAGGTCAATGATGAACATGAGGTCAGACAGATTGAAACAGCATCCAGGAAACCAGACAGACCAGAAACAACCATCAGACAAGAAGACCTCTTTAAAGCCTCACCTGGAAGAGATGCACCAATCAGAGCAGTGATGACAAAGGGCGTGGCTGGCATTGGGAAAACAGTCTTAACACAGAAGTTCACTCTGGACTGGGCTGAAGGCAAAGCCAACCAGGACATCCAGTTCATATTTCCATTCACCTTCAGAGAGCTGAATGTGGTGAGAGAGAACAAGTACAGCTTGGTGGAACTTGTTCATCACTTCTTCTCTGAAACCAGAGACGCAGGAATCTGCAGGTTTGATCAGTTCCCGGTTGTGTTCATCTTTGACGGTCTGGATGAGTGTCGACTTCCTCTGGACTTCCACAACACTGAGATCCTGACTGACGTCACAGAGTCCACCTCAGTGGATGTGCTGCTGACAAACCTCATCAGGGGGAAGCTGCTTCCCTCTGCTCGCCTCTGGATAACCACACGACCTGCAGCAGCCAATCAGATCCCTCCTGAGTGTGTGGACATGGTGACAGAGGTCCGAGGGTTCACTGACCCACAGAAGGAGGAGTACTTCAGGAAGAGATTCAGAGATCAGGAGCAGGCCGGCACCATCATCTCCCACATCAAGACCTCACGAAGCCTCCACATCATGTGCCACATCCCAGTCTTCTGCTGGATCTCTGCTTCAGTTCTGGAGGAGGTGTTGAAAACCAGAGAGGGAGGAGAGCTGCCCAAGACCCTGACTGAGATGTACATCCACTTCCTGGTGGTTCAGTCCAAAGTGAAGAACGTCAAGTATGATGGAGGAGCTGAGACAGATCCACACTGGAGTCCAGAGAGCAGGAAGATGATGGAGTCTCTGGGGAAACTGGCTTTTGAGCAGCTGCAGAAAGGCAACCTGATCTTCTATGAGTCCGACCTGACAGAGTGTGGCATCGATATCAGAGCAGCCTCAGTGTACTCAGGAGTGTTCACACAGGTCTTTAGAGAGGAGAGAGGACTGTACCAGGACAAGGTGTTCTGCTTCGTCCATCTGAGCGTTCAGGAGTTTTGGCTGCTCTTCATGTCCATCTGACCTTCATCAACTCTGGAGTCAACCTGCTGGCAGAAGAACCAACAACCTCCCAGAAGTCTGAAGTCAAACCTGAACTAACACATCTCTACCAGAGTGCTGTGGACCAGGCCTTACAGAGTCCAAACGGACACCTGGACTTGTTCCTGCGCTTCTTCCTGGGTCTTTCACTGCAGACCAATCAGAAACTCCTACGAGGCCTGCTGACACAGACAGGAAGTGGCTCAGAGATCAACAGAAACAGTCCAGTACATCAAGAAGAAGATGGATGAGGATCTGTCTGCAGAGAGAAGCATCAACCTGTTCCACTGTCTGAATGAACTGAATGATCGTTCTCTAGTGGAGCAGATCCAACAGTCCTGAGTTCAGGAAGTCTCTCCACAGATAAACTGTCTCCTGCTCAGTGGTCAGCTCTGGTCTTCATCTTACTGTCATCAGGAGAAGATCTGGACGTGTTTGACCTGAAGAAATACTCTGCTTCAGAGGAGGCTCTTCTGAGGCTGCTGCCAGTGGTCAAAGCCTCCAACAAAGCTCTGTAAGTACAGAGATCATTTGATTTAGAGAATCAGTTATTAATACACTGCTGTCTTCTGAATAACTGTTGTCCTCATCGTCTCTTCAGGCTGAGTGGCTGTAACCTGTCAGAGAGAAGCTGTGAAGCTCTGTCCTCAGTCCTCAGCTCCCAGTCCTCTAGTCTGAGAGATCTGGACCTGAGTAACAACGACCTGCAGGATTCAGGAGTGAAGCTGCTGTCTGCTGGACTGGAGAGTCCACACTGTGAACTGAAGACTCTCAGGTCAGAGACCAATACAGTTTGATTTAGCCAGCAATAAAAGTCAATACCAACATCAGCCATGCTGTTGTGGTGTGGGAATACCATCATCAATAACATCATTGAAGTGAAACAAGACACAATACATCTGTCACAATTCACAAAATGGTTATTGGCACAAACTTCTTTAACCTGTTAAGCCCGAGAGACCCCGGTACCGGGGTACTGCCGCAACATCTTGCAGGAAACAGTTCTGAGGGCATGTTCATTTAATAAAACTATGAATATTTTATATCCATGTAACGGGAAGAAACTCATCTAACTGATCATTTTTTTTTTTTTCAAAAGAAAACCCACAATGCTAACACTGAGCCTCTGAATTAGCAACGAGCGAAAAATGCTAACACCTTACTGCACCGAAAATCACTCACAAAACCTTATTATTTATTTTTCACCACATCCAACACACATCGTGAGGTGACACAGAATCTAACACCGACATTACCACTGAATTATACGTATTTGCGACGTTGTAAGCAAAAACGGACATCAAAACAGGTGACGCTAGGTAGCTAAAAATGCTAACATTTTTACCTTGGCTCTGTAGTCTCCCAAAGTGGTCTTCAATGGCATTAAAACGATAAAAACGCTGCTGAAGTTAATCCATAGGTTAATCTAATGTGTCTGTGTCCCTTTGAAATGATTTCTGATAATCCATAAGCATTAAAACTGCTTTTCCGTTTCCAGATGTCAAAGCTAGAGATAGGTCACTCTGATGCAAAATTACATGCGCGAAGCCCCCACCCTTTCTCTTCACAACGTGTGTGTGTGGGGACTCCCCCTTCGATTCTATTGGCTCTAACGGTCAGAAAGAGGTGTCAACCATCAAAATCGAGCAAGGGGGGCCAGAGATATGGAAAATCCACCCAAATGACCCCAGAAGTGGTTTTTTTGCTAAATCTCTCTAAAAAGGTCAAATGTCACTTGTTTTGCATCAATCTTGATACAGGGTACTTATTATATGTTGTACTTTGGATTCCTAAAGCTTTTAGTCTACTAACCCATCATCCAAGGGTGGTTTTCACTATAAGTAAAAAAGAATTTTTGGACGGACACTATAATTTACAGTTTTTTACTATGTAAAATCTGAATTTTCTTTAAAATAAAAACATCTATATTGATTCTGACTTTTCTACATCCAACTCACAGGTTTATCATTACTTTGAGAAAAAGATTATTAATTTAACCCTTTTAGAAGGGAAGATATGGTCATTTGTTCTGGGAATTCATTTTCGAGCCTGAGACCTGAAAAACAGGCTCAGGGCTTAACAGGTTAAAGATCAGGGGGGTCCAAACTTTTTCCACTGAGGGCCACATACAGAAAAATATGCAAAGGGGCTGGGGCCCTCACTAGAGGTATATCGCCTCATTAGGTAAGTTATAAGTTAGCAAAATCAATCAAATGTAGGTAAATGATTCTTGATACTTGAATATGCTTTAACAAAAAAACACAGCCTACATCTCAGCTCTCCAGAGGGTTTCCTTTGTTGGCGGCTCATCCTTTAAAACAGAAGCCTCAGATTGCTTATAATAAGGATAAATAGGAAGGGTTTGTTATGCAAAAAGTTAATGGGCTTTTATTTTATCAACTAAGATTTGTTAGAAAATGTTTTCAACTTGAATTGACTGAATTTATTTGAAAATTGGGCTTATTAACACATGAATACTTCTGTTTGATGTATGTTTACATATATATTACTACTATTATACAATATAACAAAAGCACAAGTGCCTCTCTAGTCTTTGTTCACATCATTCTCTATTCCTTTGTTTGATGATCTTTCATATCAATAAGACCCTTACCATGGCTGTCCATCTGAACTGTGAAGCAGTGACTGGAGTTTTAGGTGAAGAGATGACACAGAGGTGATGCAGTAATAAGCCCCCCCCCCTTCCAGTCCTGGACCCTCAGATGATCTGACGGCTTGTTTGTGTGTCTGCAGGCTGTCAGGCTGTCTGATCACAGAGGAAGGCTGTGATGCTCTGGCCTCAGCTTTAAACCCCTCCCATCTGAGAGAGCTGGACCTGAGCTACAATCATCCAGGAGACTCAGGGGGGAGGCTGCTGTCTGCTGGACTGGACACGCTCAGGTATGGAGAGGCACTCAGTCTGATAGAGGAGGTAGAAACTGGCTCCTATGACCTATGACATTCACACAGATTTGTCTTATATTTAGCACAGGAAGTGACATCATGAATAAATAACTGATTCATTTCCAGATGTTTCTGAGTCCTAGCAAACGGCCAATCAGAAGAACTCCCCTGGAATGAAAATAATGATTTATTAGTTTCATTGTTGGGAGTAACGTGTTACAGTAATCAGATTACATTTGTCTTAACGCAGTAGTGTAAAGGCCCTGTTAGACAGCTATATGCCATACATTTTTGCATACATTCACAGTAAATATTTATTCAGTATGATAGCTGTCTAACAGAAGTTAAATCCATTCTCACTTATTCTGACAATGTATTTAAACCCACATAAAGAACCAATACAAAGAGTTGTTAAATAATAGTGAAGTCACGTTGTAATAACAATAATCTCTCTCGGTTATTTTTCTGCTTTGTCAAAAGCCACTGTGTCAAGTGTCCTTGTAGAGTTGCCGTATGTAGTTGTCCAATATGGCGGACCATCTCGCACATGCGCAGTACAGATCGGGCAGGGGACAGATCGGGTAGTGACAATAACAACAAAGTGATTGACTGTATGATCAGTATGACGGATGAACAGATCTCCACTGGGCTTTCAACTAAGACACAGCCGCATGTGTACGGCTCCTTATGGGTACTGCAATTTGTGAAGTGGTGGAGCGGCGTTCTGGTGCTCTCCGTCAGAACTGCACCCCTGTCAGACGAGACATATACCACGTGATGACAGTTAGGCTCGTGTTGTGTTCAAGGACCTGACCTAACCCAGGAAAAACAGGCACTCACTTGTAATTTTTTTGCTGTCTAGATTTCCTTTTTTTTGCGTGTGTTTATAAATTACCTCGAGGGCCGTACCAAATGGTCTCGCGGTCCGTATACGGCCCGGAGGCCGGAGGTTCCCCACCCCTGATTTAAAGACTAACTGACCCCCCCCTCTGCTTTCAGCCTGGAGCCTGCTGGAGTCCGGTTCTTGAGGCCAGGTCTCAGGAAGTGTAAGTGTGTTTTTCATCATCAACATCTTCACACTGGGACATCACAGGTACTTTAGTAACCTTTAATACCTGCTGTGTCTCTCATCAGATTCCTGTGGACTCACACCGGACTCAAACACAGCACACAGATTCCTCACACTGTCTGACAACAACAGGAAGGTGACATGGGTGAAGGAGGAGCAGAACTATCCTGATCATCCAGAGAGGTTTGACTCCTGTCCTCAGCTGATGTGCAAAGAAGCTCTGACTGGTCGCTGTTACTGGGAGGTCGAGTGGAGCGGAGTGGTTCTTATATCAGTGACTTACAGAGGAATCAGGAGGAGAGGAGACGGAGAGACTGTGGTTTGGATTGAATGATCAGTCCTGGAGTCTGTTCTGCTCTGATGGAGGTTACTTTGTCAGGCACAATAACAGAAACACAAACTTCTCCCCCCCCCACCACCCCCTCCTTCTTGTCCTCCTTCTTCTCCTCCCTCTTCTTCATCTTCTTCCCCTTCCCTTCTCCTCTTCCCCTCCTCCTCCTCCTCCCCTCCTCCTCCTCCTCCTCCTCCTCCTCCTCCTCCTCCTCTGGTAGAGTAGCAGTGTATCTGGATCATCCTGCTGGCTCTTCTCCTTCTACAGAGTCTCCTCTGACACACTGATCCACCTCCACACCTTCAGAACCACATTCACTGAACCTCTCTATGCTGGTTTGGGTTCTGGGTTGGGCTTGGTTCCTCAGTGTCTCTGTGTTCTCTGCGGGAGTGATCCCCCTCCCCCAAAAAAGAGAGGGGCTGATCATAAAAGTGTAAAACTAAGATTTCTGAGATTATCCGAAAAAATGTCTGAATGTTAATTTTCTTTTTAAACAAATCTAAATGTTGAGATTTCATAAAATACGGTTTCAAAAAGAAACCAGGAGTCTGAGCGGCACAGTGTGCAGCTTTGATTTGAATGCTGGCTTTTTACTCTCATGCAAACATGGTCATTACTTTTTAAGAAGGGTCAGATTCGATGAGCTTATTTGCATTTAGGAAACTAATCTTCCCTAAACAGCACGATGATGTTTGAATGAACACGGCTGCTTCTGGGGTGAATGTAAACCTCTGATCTGGGTTAGATGTGTTTATTAACAGACCAATCACATGATGATTGTCTCATCATTAACACTCATGTACTTTCAATGTAAGCAGCTCATCTAATGAATAAAGTCTGTGTTTGAGTCGGACTCGTGGCCTGTCTTTGTCTCAGTTGATGACTTCTTCCATTCTTGAGAGGATCAGAAATACATGGATACAGAATTTTGAGATTTTTAAAAATAATTCAGAATTTTGAGGAAAAAAAGTCAGATTCTTTGAAAAAAGTCAGAATTTGTCTCATTAAACCGCACTGTGAATGAATGAAAGTAAATATATAAGTGGTCATGAACACATCTGTCCATCAGACAGAGGGCTGCTGTGCCTCCTGTCATCATTAATGGACGTCTCTTTAAAATGACCGCTCAGAGGAGAGGAGTTCTCATTTCTCTAACCGCCTGCTGCTTCCCCTCCTCTCTCCTCGGTTCCCCTCCTCTCTCCTCGGTTCCCCTCCTCTCTCCTCGGTTCCCCTCCTCTCTCCTCGGTTCCCCTCTCTCTCCTCGGCTCCCCTCCTCTCTCCTCGGCTCCTCTCTCTCGGTTCCCTCCTCTCTCTCGGCTTCCCTCCTCTCTCCTCGGCTCCCCTCCTCGAGTCCTCGGTTCCCCTCCTCTCTCCTCGCTTCCCCTCCTCTCTCCTCGGCTCCCTTCCTTGAGTCCTCGGTTCCCCTCCTCTCTCCTCGGTTCCCCTCCTCGAGTCCTCCGCTCGCATCTCCTGTGGCGGGACTAAGACACGAGGATAGGAGTCGAGGAGGGGAGTCGAGGAGGGGAGTCGAGGAGAGGAGTCGAGGAGGGGAATTAGAGAAATGAGAAGCCTTCCAGGTGTGTTTTTTCTAAGAGTTAAGGTCACAAACACAACCAGGTCAACTAGATGTGTTAGCATTAGCATTAGCTTGTACAAATACCGACCATGCGCAAAGGGCTAACAGCTAGCTCTGTTAGCTCCCCTCCTCTCACCTGAGCCCCCTTCCGGCTCCAGGGGTCGTCTCCGCCTCCTGTCTGCTACAGCGACTAAACCCCGCCCCCTAATGCTGTTGTGATTGGCCACAGGACTGCTCTGTCACTAATTGTGACCGTCGATTGGAGGAAATCTGGGTGACGGCTCTTGTGTAATATCCGACATGGATTCCATCAGGAATGTTCTTTTCTTAAATTAAATGAAACTATAATACAAATAAAAAAACGTGAAACTATTGATGATGATATAATTAAGGTCTTTGTTTTCTCAGTCAAATGTTTTCTTGATTAGTTGCTGCTCATTATTGGATACTTTTTGTTGTCAAATATGTTTTGTATTTTAAAAATGTAAGATGTCACATGTTTTACTTTTTAAATTTCTATAAATTATATGATAATATATATATGTAGTATATTATAGTACATGTAATTATTTTAATATTCTGTATTATTTCATTATATTCTTATATTTTGTATTTGTGAAGAAATCCAAATAAATTGACAAAAATGTTCACAAATATAATTTGACTGAAGTTATCTTGACTAAACAATTAAAATCAAATCATTAATTTATTTAGCTGGCAGTAAAAATACAAACCAGTAACTCATATACAAAATAGTTAGATTTTGAGGAACTGAAGCCCTCCCCCAGCTTGTTCTTAATTTAGCAGCGTGCAGTGAAGCGTTCCTTTAGTTCCCTTTAAAGACGTGATGATCACAGAGATAAAATGCCTGAAGCTGAAGTTTTGTACTCTGATGTGAAGTTCAAAAGAGACAAGGGAAACAATGATGGTGAGTCAAAATATGTTCATCCATCTATCCATCTATCCATCTATCTATATTTCTATACATTACTAAATAAGCTACCAGAGCTTTTTCAAGAAGTTTCTAAGAACTTAAAAGACGCATGTGTTTCTGCAGAGTGAAATGTTTATACTCACATATTATCAGCAGTGAGTACATCAGAGCTCATTGAACAGAACGTGTTGTTGGGTTGCAGGCAGTGCATCCTCAGCGGCTGACACCACCTACTCTGCAGTCAGGATCTTGGAGAAGCAGCCAGAGCTTCCTGGTGAGTGATAACACATATGAATACATTACAAAAGAGAACAGGAAAGTAACCTCCAGTCCGTGGAGTCAGGAGGCCATCAAGAACATACAACAACAACACATGGGAATGTATCAATCCAAGTTATGTGAGGGCTCAGTCTTGGAAACTAAAACAAAGAAATGGATATCTATTTAAATAAAACCTAAAGAATGGCAACTTGATTCTTCAGATAGATTGTATTGTGAGCAAAAATATATATCCAGAAAAAAGAAATAACATTCATTTAAAGTATTTCATGAAATGTGTCTTTAAACTATTGCATCCTGATGTGTCATTTCAATCAGGAGAGACGGTGTTGATGAAAGAATACATATTATTGCAGAGATACACAAATGAATGTAATGGAGTTTTTGCGATTAGGCCCAGTTGTGCAGGAGTATCATTCGGGAGGGGGAACCGATCCCATGAAAGCCCCCGGGGGCTAGACCCTGGTGGTGGTGAATGGATGGTTGGGGTCAGTCTGAAGGGGAGTGGCTTAGCTTGACCCTGGTGATGGTGAATGGATGGTTGGGTTCGGTCTGAAGGGGAGGGGCTTAGCTTGACACTGGTGGTGGTGAATGGATAGTTGGGGTTGGTCTGAAGGGGGGGCTTATCTTGACCCTGGTGGTGGTGAATGGATAGTTGGGGTCGGTCTGAAGGGGAGGGGCTTATCTTGACCCTGGTGGTGCTGAATGGATGGTTGGGTTCGGTCTGAAGGGAGGGGCTTAGCTTGATCCTGGTGGGGTGAATGGATGGTTGGGATCGGTCTGAAGGGGAGGGGCTTAGCTTGACCCTGGTGGTGGTGAATGGATAGTTGGGGTCGGTCTGAAGGGGAGTGGCTTAGCTTGACCCTGGTGGTGGTGAATGGATAGTTGGGGTCGGTCTGAAGGGGAGGGGCTTAGCTTGACCCTGGATTCAGAGGGACAGGAGGTGAAAAGGGGTGGAGGAGGGTTGGGTCGAGTCACCTGAAATGACAGCTGTCAGAGAGGGGAGAGCAGATTTAAAGGTTTGGCAGAGCGCTATGATAGGCTTGTGAGAATAGAGCGAAGCGATTGGTTAAGCTGGGAGTGACGCCTCCGATCACTTATTGAGAGGAGAGAGAGTAGTAACATGGGAATAGTAAATGAATGAGTAAAGACGGTCTTCCTGGTTGAACTTTAGCTGAGTTTCATTTTAGAAACCTTCTGGAATATTTTAATGTAGTGAAATAATGCTACTGTATGTGGAAGGTTAAGAAGTCATTTTAAGGGCCAATGTGTAAAAACTAGTAACTTTGAGGTAAATATTAAGATGTAATTTGTGTTTCATTCTCATTGCTGTCACGCCTGAGTTTCCCCCAGGGGGAAATAAATGTTTATCGGATCTTTAAGAATTAAAATCAGTTAGAGTAACATTTTATACTCTTGTAATATAGAAATAAAAACATGTATCACTTAATAAAGAGAGGACTTTGTTGGTTGAGTAATTGACTGTACAATGAGCTGATTCAAAACATGCTTAGAGAAACATAAGGAACTGACCATGACCAAATCATTTAAATATGAATGTTGGTCATTTCTTGGTGTTCATGTTTCCTGTTTCTATTTGTGTCTTCGTGCTGTGTTCAGTCGCAGCTCCACTGGCTGAGTGAACATTTCAATCATTTCATTTAGAGGAATCATATGTGTCTGTCTGAGAAGAGACTCCCTGGGGGATTAATAATAACATATAAACAAAGTGTATTGAAGTATTGAAGTACAGTCAGACAAGAATAATGTAAAACAAACCAGCTCAAAGGAGTTAGTGAGAAACGGTCCCCAGGGCGTGAACGTGTGAAATGTGGTTTGACTTAAAGCGCCTTCAAAAGTTCCTCAAAACAAGATGACGCAGAACAAGCTAAGAGTTTGGGCTCTTTGCTTCCATAACATTCAGACTGTTTGAAAGAAACATCTCTAATTGTTATGTTGAGGCGAATCAACCCTCACAACAGGAAAGAATGAAACAGAGAGGAATCAATAAAACACAAACACAGAATAGTTGAAATCAATCATTATTATTTATTTGACACCAAACACCAATGGGGAAACATGAGCTGCCCTCAAGCACTCATACAGCGATGCTCCCCTGAATACCAGACACACAGGGCAGATATAGTTTCCTAAATGACACACGAACATGTTCCCTAATCATGTTCAACACACACACATTGTCAGGTCTCCTAAACTTGGACATGTTCCAGATGTAGAAAGGTCATCATCTCATGACATCTTTAGGAGTCTTGCAGGATATGAATTATCCAATTAACCCTTAGATGCCCGAGTGACTGGACCCTACACTCTTCCATAAGTGGGTCAAAAAGGACCTGTATTAGAATAAAATGTGTTTTTATGTAATTTCTTTGCCAAGAAAAATCACTTGTATAATGTTTAGTATTATATTTTGGTTCACACTAGAAATATTTTATATTTAATTTTTCACTATTTATAATTTTAGACATTTCTTTTACATTTTGAAAAAAAAACGAAATTCCATAGAAAATGCACGCTGGTCATTTTTGACCCACTTATGGAAGCTTGGGGTAGTAATACAACAACTACAATTTCTTAAAATGTAAATTTAAAATGTGAATGGCATGATATCCAAAACATGTTTTTTGAGGAATAGCTGGAATATTAAATGATAAAAAAATGTAATTACAAAGATACTTCAAGAATACCACCTCACCGGGTCAAAAAAGACCCACTTATGCATCTAAGGGACAAACTATATATACACGTCTGCACATGAACGCACATACATTTCTTTACATTAACCAACACACCAACATCCTTATCGTTTCTTAGCTAATGCATGCTGGATATGAACCACTAACTTTAGACTTTAACTGTATTATATCTGAGGAAGACCTCCCTTGGAGTTCCTCTGACCTTTGCCAATTTACTTAACATGGGTACATCTGCTGATTACATTACATGACATGTTACTTGTTAGACGCTTTTATCCAAGCGACTTACATACTCAATACTGTGGACAATCCCCACAGGAACAAATTGGGGTGAACCTGTGACCATCTGATCCCCAGACCAAGGCTCTATCCACTGCGCCACACGCCTCACTGATAATTGCGGAAGAGACAATGGAGCCTCTCTGACCTGTTACCTTAATAAATAAGTGAGAAACACGCTGTAATAAGGATTCTGCCATAACAGTTACATTTTATTTAATTTAATTATACTTCACATCGATTTCTACTGGAACAAAAATAAATGTTTGCATTAGAATGCTCCATTTGCATTTTTCAACATTTAAAATAAACTTGTAATAAAAACATATCATCTTAATTCAGCTGATCAACTGTGATAGTTACGTGGTCACATTATTAGGTCCACTTTTACAACTTTGTCCATATTGGAATATATTTAGGTTTTTCTGGTGACAGTGTGTTTCTGATTTATGGACTGCATTCATAACATTCTGAAAAACAATTGGCTCTAACATGTCCAAAAAAGGAAACTCTGAAAGCGGATGTATCTAGCGTGTGAACCTGTGAAATGGTGTTTGACTTTAACGGCTTCTTTAAAACGTCCTTAAAACAGGACACGAACACAAACACAGCAACAACACAAACACAAAGTGACTCCAGAGGTCTGTACTACGAAGCCGGTTCAACCTAACCTGGATATGTTTGAGTTAGCCGGTTGGCCCAATCCAAAACATACGCGCTCTCGCTAAACTGTACTACGACCCTGGTTATCAAGTGGATCGCTCAAGCCAGCCGTGTCCTATCTAGTTAGGTGCACGTTCACATGAAAGGGGTGGTATTTGGAGCATTCGACCAATCTCAAACATGGACAAGCGTACTGACAGCGCAGCGTCATACTTCCTGAATGAAAAGTGAACTTTAATATTAGTCAAATATGAAGAAGTTCAACTTTAAACATCCATGACTTAAACACTTTATCCAGGATCAAAGCCACATAGCTGCACCTGCAAGGTGAATACAGCTGGTAACAGAAAAAGTGTTTGAATGCGTGCATTAACAGGTTTATGATATCACTGCCCCGTCCAAGACACGAGTGGATCTGACTTTAATTACATTTGACTTGAGTGTTTCGTCAATTTAATGTGTTGCTTAAAATAATACTTCTGCATACAGTATGTGACACTGTGAGTGTTGCACGGCCAGATACGGCTCAGCTGACTCAGATAAGGAAATATATGATACATTATGATGTGATATGATGAATGATAATGGGACACATCTACGTCTGCACTCACAGTGCCACGGACTGTACTTAATGTTACTCTGATCCGGTTACTTATGTTGTGGCAGATATTTAAGTAAGCTTTCTTAACGCTAATGTTATAATAGTCAGATTGCTCTGAAGATGGGAGGGGATATTCTATTAATTTTCACGTTCACACAGTCAGTTGATTTTTGCCGGCCGTCTTTCCTGCAACGGCAGTTTTTCTGTATTTCCTCTATCCTGTAATATGAATTGATCGCTTTAAACTCCGCACACGGAGCTCTGATTGGTCAGCAGGCAGTGCTTTCACTGAGTTGATCTCTTAGCCTGCCACCTAACCTGCTCCGGAGCAGGTTTGCCGCTCAGCATAAGTTACCATGGAAATCTAGCCTGCTAAAAAGAGAACCAGCGTCGTAGGACCGGAAAGCCTGAGATTTCCCTGAAGTTAGCCGGCTAAGAGAAAATCCAGCTTCGTAGTACAGGCCTCTGGTCAGGAGTTTGGGCTGGTTTGCTCCTCAACATTTCTTTGTTCAGACTAATTACAAATTTGTATAATTTCTACTTTACTACACTTTGGTTTGGATTAGGATTTACTCCTAACTTCACTAGAAGTTAACATTTGATCATACTGCCTTTGTAAACATTTCATCAAAAAACTTAATAAAAAAGTAAAATGTGCAAATAAATAAATATAATAATACAAATAAAATAAATAAAATGTAATATCTGGGCCTCAAAATGCTTCTTAAAATAAAGTGTTTTTTTGCTGTAAAAAACTAAATATGAGTAAAATATTATAATATTATAATTTTTTTAATGAAAACGTAGTCCGTTCAAGTCTTCTTTAATTTCCCAACATGTTCAGAGTGTAAGTGATCCAGATCCTTTGTTATATTTAGCACATTTGATGATTTCCACTCCCTTATGGAACGTCTGTCCTCAACAGGTTCCCAACAGCAGTCTGAGTCAGCTCTACGATGTAAAGTCACCTCAGAGAGAGCGGCTGTGATTGTTCTCAGCGTTCTCCTGGCAGCTTCTCTCATCACTCTCGGAGTAACCTGTGACTTTCTTTTCAAACTCAATTAATTAAGAACAAGATTTAAATCTGATGGATGTTCAGAAGAACAGAACTGGTGGCTTCAGGTGATCTCTGCAAACATGTAACAGAACAGCTTGAAGTTAAATTCATCTTAACAGAGTCGTGGTAATGAACTGATGCTTTCATTTTCCTTTCTCAATTTAAAATCAGTCAAATTAGTATGGAGAATTATCAATGTCATGTTTTCAATCTATTTGGCATTTCAATGTATACCTCCCTCTCCATAATATTATTATATATTTTGGAATGATTCTCCTCTAATGAACAGACTCTTCAAACCTTTCTTTGTCTATTTCAACAATCAGCTCATCAAAACATCAAAACCATAGAACGTCTCCAAAAGATGACAGATGAGCGTGCACTGAGATGAAAAACCTCACAGGTAAACTTCGTCCACATCCAGATCCCTTTCAAATGTTTTTAACACTCATATTGTTCTGTTAAACATTCATCTTTGTGTCTCTTCTCGACTGAGTGAACCATGGAAGAGTTTTGATCTCTGTTCAGGTTCTGTTGTTCAAAGTAAACCATTTGTATATTCTTCCATAACAGAGAAATCTCTGAAGTAAACAGTCCATCTGACTAAAATCTTTGCTCTGATCTCTTTAAAGGGGGCTCATGTAAAAGATGCCCAGACGGCTGGGAGCCTCATGGAGGAAAATGCTATTATTTCTCCATCAATGAAGCAACCTGGACACGGAGCAGAGCTGAATGCAGACGTACAGGAGGAGATCTGGTTAAGATAGAGAGCACAGAGGAGCAGGGAGAACACACTGCTGCAGGCTCACCATTCACCACTTGGTTTCTGCATTAGTTCAGAGAAGTTATTCAACATATTTGGTTTTGCTGTCCAGGAATTCCTGGAGCAGAAAGTGAGAGGTGAAATGACTGAAGGTGAGGACAAGTTCTGGATCGGACTGACGGACTCAGAGACAGAGGGAACATGGCTGTGGACAGACGGATCACCACTGGACAGCGGGTTTGATTGTTGGAAACACATTTTTTTAAATTTCCAATATCAAAGTCATCAGTTTGATTAAATCACATCTTTCTCTTCCTCAAACCTCAGATTGACTTTTTGGTCCAGGAGAGCCAGACAACTTTAAAGGGATCGATACTATGGGAGAGGATTGTGCGAGGATGGGGAGAGAGGTGGAGCGACAGCCTGAAGTGTTGGTTTGATAAATCCTGTGAAGACCCTCACAAAAGTATCTGTGAGAAACCAGAAGACCCTAACTCACTGAGAATCTGAAAGTAATAAATAATGGAGAAATGATTTCTGCAGATGAATCCATGATGATATCCATTGCTTGCATTTCACTCAAACACATGTAATAATGAGCTCCACCTGCCCGAAGTCCAACAGTAAAATGACATGTATGCATTGGTCACAATAATCTAATGATATGACGTATAATATTATAACCATCGCAGCTTTTAGCTTTTTTACTTATTCATAATATTGCAGGAATGTTACTGGTGATAGTGTATTTGTACACAGTGTTATTATTACTTAGTAGGTATTAGTTTACTTTCTGTCAATGAACATCTTGTTTCAGCCGTACTTCAATGAACTGCTGTGTTCATTTCTAACTAAACATCATATTTCATATTCTCTTCACTTTTTTAATAAAAACGTGTATTTGTTAAGTAGCTACTAACTAAAGTTGTCCGATGCATGTAATGAAGTAATAAGTAAAAGTAAGTACTTGAGAAGTGATGTGTACTTTAGTAAAGTAAAGTATTTTAAAATCTTTTGCCTGAACTGTTTTATTTGAGCTACGACAGCTCGCTCATCTGTAAACATGTAATCCATGTATTGTCTTCTTTTGTCATTTCATTTGGAAGTAACTTTAAACATTTAAAAAGTGAATGTGTAAAACAAAAAACACAACGGTAACATTTGTTGATGTTTTCCATTTTGGATATGCATAACAACTAATTCAGATGAAGGTTAAACAAGAATTACTTTGATTGAAATGAATTACTAAATTGAGTGGCAGCTTAAAAGCATCAACATTCAACTGACTCAAGGATGATGAAAACACAGACTGGACAAACAGTATGAATCATCAGTTTAACGTGCCTTTCTTTTTCTCTTTAAGACATCAGTAATGATAATATTTGAACATGGTTTAGACTTTAAGGGTTGAAGTAATGAGAAGAGAAGAGTGAGCAGAAGATCAGAGCACAGCAGCTCTGAGACATCGTCTCTATCAGCACATCAATGTGGGAGCCTAAAGCCCGTCACACGTTCCCCAAATTGACACCAGATGGACACACCAATATGGAATTGTGAATTTCGCACGAAGATGGCCCCGAACAGCCAGGCAACAGCCGAAGCAAGTACGATGCCTACAGAACGCCACCCGATGGCCCCGAACCACACACGAAGAAAACATTTACATTACATTTAAGACATACAACTGCATTGAAACACAAACAATGATGTTAAAGTATCATGATACTGTGCTGATATGTTCAGACTTTGTTCTTTACTTTCTCCGTCTTTATATGTAGAAGATATTACGTTTTCTCCGTCATGTTGTTTCTATAGCAACAACAACTTCCTGTCAACAGCATAAACTCGCCTTCAAAATAAAAGCATCTAAATAAAACAGGAAGTTAACCTAAATTACATTTAAGAAGTACAACTGCAACGAAAGTAACAAAACAATGTAATATCCTTTCCAGTTTCACAGAACACAAATTGGGTTATTTACATAATATGTTTACATGATTTTGTTGTGCAATAAAACAACCAGAGAAGCGATCTGCAAGGAAACATCGCACACCGTGGTCCCATCTCGATGTCATCGTACTATAATACGATGGCTACACGACGGCATTGCGAGGGCTTCACGTAGTCGTGTTGCCTTCCTAAGACAATCGGGCAGCTTCTTGTTTCCTTCGTATTGTCTTCGTGAGGCACAAAATGCCCGATGGCACCGATGATCACCAAGTAGAGACGAAGATGACACGATTTGACAAGATGCCCTCACGCTGGCCTTACGAAGGGCAAAATGGACCCACGAATTCAACACGAAAATAAACCTTCGCAAAGTCCTTCGGCAATTTGTTGGCATGCCAAAGATGTTGCCACCGCTCACGAAGTTGCTGCCGGAGCCTGAGGAACTCCACCGGCGGTCATACGATGGCTTGAGACGCCCTCACGAACGGCCCGATGTTGTTACGATCAGAGCCGTGTGTCCATCTGGTGTCAATTTCGGGACAGTGAGACGGGGGCTTTCGTGAAACAACATCATGTCTCTGAACCATGATATCCTATCTAACAACAAACACTCTTTTAATTTCTTTAGACTAACTTCTGCAGCCTGTGCATACTAATGATGATCATCAACAAGTATACAACCAACTCTCTCAGGAGAACCTAAATCAAATCAACCTGAACAGACGACAAAACTCAGAAAATGTCACAGAATGATCAACAACAAAAACACTATCAAGTTAAATGAACCGCCTGCACTTCAGCCTTTCAATGAACAGGAACTTCACTGCGCATCCAACAAGCACATGCAAGAACAAACATCATTATATTATAGATATGGTTTTTTTACAATAATATTGCACACGCAGAAGAGTAACCTTCTGTTGATGTTTCTCTCTGCACAGCAAGATATTAAAATGACAACAAACTCTTACTTCTTACTATTTGTAGCCCAAACTAGAATTAGAATGTTACTTAAAGGGACCTATCATGCAAATGCACTTTTGTACGTCTTTTGTACATGAATATGTGTCCCCGGTGTTCCAGGGAACTCACCAAGTGTCAGAAAACACAACCCTCTCTATTTTCCTCCATACCCAAATCTCTAAAAAGGGGCTGCAACGGATCTGATAAAAACTGATCCAGATTTGAACACTGTCCTGACGTCATGATGGTGGCGCTACGGCTATTGGGCCAACTCCACCAATCAGGAGGAGACAGCCACGGTCATTGCCGTTCGAAAGAGCTGGAGACGCTGTAGTACATATGCCAGGCTGTAGGTGGTGCTGTTCTCACAGAATCAACCCTTGCTAAAACAGATCTAGAAAATGTCATATTGAGCAAAATGAGGCATGGCTAAAATGCATGATCTGTTTGGTATTTGAAAAAAAAAAAAGTATAAATATGCCTTATATAGGTATGGTCCTACACTATATTATTAAAATGTAGCATGATATGGTCCACTTTAAACAACAAATCAGATACTGGCAGATTGAGCTTTTACTTGACATCTCTACTGTTTACTGTATTAGCTACATAGTCTTTCTTCTGGTGATTCAGCTCCTGCTTCATTTATTAAACCTCTGCTCTGGACTGATATTACCTATGGTTATAAAATACACATTGAACTGTTAGACAAACAAACATGTACTTTAAACTAAACACTTCTTACGCTTCACTCAGTTTAAGAATTGAACACGTTGATGCTCTGTATGTGAATGACTACTTCCATTCTGGAGAGGGTCAGAAATAGCAGGAGAGACTCTTTAAAGTAGAGACACTACATACTGATAACACCTGAACTCAGCAGGAGAGGACTCTTTAAAGTAGAGACACTACATACTGATATACACCTGAACTCAGCAGGAGAGGACTCTTTAAAGTAGAGACACTACATACTGATATACACCTGAACATCAGCAGGAGAGGACTCTTTAAAGTAGAGACACTACATACTGATATACACCTGAACATCAGCAGGAGAGGACTCTTTAAAGTAGAGACACTACATACTGATATACACCTGAACATCAGCAGGAGAGGACTCTTTAAAGTAGAGACACTACATACTGATATACACCTGAACATCAGCAGGAGAGGACTCTTTAAAGTAGAGACACTACATACTGATATACACCTGAACATCAGCAGGAGAGGACTCTTTAAAGTAGAGACACTACATACTGATATACACCTGAACATCAGCAGGAGAGGACTCTTTAAAGTAGAGACACTACATACTGATATACACCTGAACATCAGCAGGAGAGGACTCTTTAAAGTAGAGACACTACACACTGATATACACCTGAACATCAGCAGGAGAGGACTCTTTAAAGTAGAGACACTACATACTGATATACACCTGAACATCAGCAGGAGAGGACTCTTTAAAGTAGAGACACTACATACTGATATACACCTGAACATCAGCAGGAGAGGACTCTTTAAAGTAGAGACACTACATACTGATATACACCTGAACATCAGCAGGAGAGGACTCTTTAAAGTAGAGACACTACATACTGATATACACCTGAACATCAGCAGGAGAGGACTCTTTAAAGTAGAGACACTACATACTGATATACACCTGAACATCAGCAGGAGAGGACTCTTTAAAGTAGAGAACTACATACTGATATACACCTGAACATCAGCAGGAGAGGACTCTTTAAAGTAGAGACACTACATACTGATATACACCTGAACATCAGCAGGAGAGGACTCTTTAAAGTAGAGACACTACACACTGATATACACCTGAACATCAGCAGGAGAGGACTCTTTAAAGTAGAGACATTACTTCTACACCGCCAGTATTACATTTATTTGACAGCTTTAGTTACTTTGCATATTCAAATTATACAAATTTGAATCAACCAAAGTCAAGTTTTGAATGCAGGAGTTTTATTTGTAACAAAGTATTTCTGCACAGTAGTATAAATACTTTAGTATAGGATCTGAGTACTCCCTCAACTTCTGCTTGTACTTCTATTTCGAGTATAGTACACTTTGCAAACTGTAGCCTATTATATATATTTGTACTTTAACTTGAGGGAACCTTTACCTGGAGTATTGCCTCTTTCCTGTTCTGTTTACGTGGAGCTGTGAAGAACACGGACGCCTTCTGGATATCTGGGCAGAAGAGAACATTTCACAACTTTTGGAAAAGGTACACAAGAACGAGGAGGTCTTCAAAAATCTTTAGCGGAGGAATGAAGCAGAATGGATTTACCCGGAGTGATGAACAGTGTCGTGAAAAGTTAAAAAAGCTCCGTTGACAAAACATTAAAGTGCACGACGCGCTGCAGAAAAGTGGCAGCTCCCAGATATTAGAGACACATGTATTTGTTCTGACGACCTCGACAATATCTGGAACACAAGACCCAGAGTGAGCCCCGTAGATGTGGTCGAGTCCTATGAAGCAGCTGTTAGGTGTGAATGACCAGAGAGAACATGCTCAGTGTGAAATGAGGCTCCATAATGATGTGTTTAATGTGAGGTCACACTGACATCTAGTGGTGATCTGCAGACATCAACACAAGGTCAACATTAAACTCCTCATAACTTTAAGCATTATTGAGATTATGATTAATTCACATGACTTTGGTAACATGATGCTTTTATTGAAGCTCTTTAAAAATGCATATAGTTAAAGCTGGTTTAAGATCACCCCATGTCTGTCCTCCTGAGTCCTACATTTGATTGTTTTAATGAATTTTATTGACTTCTATCTTGTCTTTATCATGTATTTTGTATATGTTTGTTAATAATGTAAAGCCCACTGAGACAATCGTGTTTTTTTATATTGAATCTTATAAATAAACGTAGATTTGATTAAACTTTTCTCTGATCAGCTGTAGCTATGGCAACAGGTGGCAGTTAGCCTACATTAGCTTTGATGCTAGCTAACATTAGCCACCGGTCAAAACACATTACTGTAATTACCTGAACGTTTTAAAACGTATTAATTAAAACATGTAAGGTGCTTTAAAAGTGATATAACGTAGTGAAAGGTCTTAACAAGTACCTTTAGCGCTGTTGCTGAGCTGAGGTATGTCGGTGTTTGGAAGTGAAGCATCACAGAAAGCACCGGGAGAAGGACCGGGATTTCATCTCTGTTCATCCGGGAGAGGGAGCAGGCAGAGCGGCCAGCAGACAGAGCAAAGACCCCTGGTAGTGCGCCAGACGCTGATGCAAATCGTGGCCAAACGGTGGGACTACATTTAACATTTCACACACAATACACCCTGAAACTACACACTGCAGAGATTTAGACCTGATAATAGGGAAGACCATTTCCACCACAGAAAATAACATATCTACTCTGTAAGTCATTTATATGACATCTCATTAATATGACTTAAAATCTCATTACTCACATCATGTAGGCCTACTTGAGTAAAAGTAGAAGGAATATAAATACAATGTTCTGAAGAGCTCTTATTTTGACGTGCTTCCTGTTTGCAGTTAAATTTCACTTTTATTTTAACTTCACTTCGGGCTCGTCGGTCGTGTCGCACCTTCTTCTTCTTCTTCTTCTTCCTCTTCTCTCTACAGGTTTGTAACTTTTTGTGACTTTCGAGTTTTTAGAGACAACTCTGATTATCAATCACTGCTCAGAGAATAAGAACAACTCTTTAGTTTAACTTTAGAGACTCAGAGACAGACTTTAACTCTCTTCCTGCTTTTACCTCAAAACGCCAGCACACAAAAACTACTATTATTATCAATCATTACTCAGGGAATAACTCAGAGACCCTCTCTCTTTATTCCTGTCCTAAGTACTGTAAGTGTGTGTGTGTGTGTGTGTGTGTGTGTGTGTGTGTGTGTGTGTGTGTGTGTGTGTGTGTGTGTGTGTGTGTGTGTGTGTGTGTGTGTGTGTGTGTGTGTGTGTGTGTGTGTGTGTGTGTGTGTGTGTGTGTGTGTGTGTGTGTGTGTGTGTGTGTGTGTGTGTGTGTGTGTGTGTGTGTGTGTGGTGTGTGTGTGTGTGTGTGTGTGTGTGTGTGTGGTGTTGTGTGTTGTGTGTGTGTGTGTGTGTGCGTGTGCGTGTGCGTGACGTAAAGATAAACATTTAAAAAGTGGTAAAGGTAAAACATTGGAAATATAAAGAGGAATACATTAATAATACAAATCATTTTTTAAATACTAAAATAATAAATGTGGAAATGTAAACATTAGTAATTAAAGAAAACAACACTAATGTTCCTCCCTCAGCCACCAGAGGGCGACACATCCCACAGCCTCACTCACAGGTGATTCATAAAAAACGTCACAAACCAAAGTCAAGAGATATAGTTTAAGAGCATGAAATACAAATATATATTAATACAAAATAAAAATATTTGGAAATACAATAAAAGGTAAAAACATTACATAATATATGTGGAAGTATAGATGAGTAAAAACGTTTACAAAAAATAAAATGATGAACATTTAAACATTTAAACATTAGAAATTAAAGAAAACAATATGTGAAAATACAAAGAGGAATAAATAAAAGGGAATGTAATAAATAATAATACAATTAATAAATATAGTCAACCCAGTGGAGATCTGTTCATCTGTCATACTGATCATACAGTCAATCACTTTGTTGTTATTAGCATCTGGTTAGCTAGCTATGCTAACCATATAAGAAGCTTTTTCTACAACCAGTGAGGTAAAGGCACATCTTTATATGATCATTATAGTTATAAAGAAATAAGAGAATAAAGTAAACAGGTATAAAATACTATACGACAGTAAAAACAAGTTGTTATTAATAAACAAGAATACAGTTTGAAAGGGGAGTGATTTGTAAAATATCCATAAAGAAAAATAAATCTGTTTCCAGTTGTGTTTCATATGGGTGTTGAGAGATGTATCCATAGATCTGTTGCTCTCAAAGTGCACCAGATTGATGCTTTTAACTTCAACATTTAAAAAAAAAATCTTCCCCATGAGCATGCCCCCCCTAGAGGAGGTTAGGTCCACTCCCCACTTAAATCACGTTCACATGGATAAGAAACTAAATACATTTGCACACATCCAGGCACGTGCACACATAAAAGGCTTCTCAATTCTCTAATTCCCCTCCTCGACTCCCCTCCTCGACTCCCCTCCTCGACTCCCATCCTCGACTCCCATCCTCGACTCCCATCCTCGACTCCTATCCTCGTGACTTAGTCCCGCCCACAGGAGATGCGAGCGGAGGAGCCAAGGAGGGGAACCGAGGAGAGAGGAGGGGAGCAGCAGGCGGTTAGAGAAATGAGAACTCCTCTCTTCTGAGCTGTCATTTTAAAGAGACGTCCATTAATGATGACAGGAGGCACAGTAGCCCTCTGTCTGATGGACAGATGTGTTCATGATGACTTATATATTTACTTTCATTCATTCACAGTGCGGTATAATGAGACAACAACAGGCTACAGATGCGGGGACACACACACACACACACACACACACACACACACACACACACACACACACACACACACACACAACACACACACCACACACACACACATATATATTTATTAGGGCTGTCAAGTTAACGCGTTAATAACGCGTTAACGCAAAAAAAAAATTAACGCCACTAATTATTTTAACGCGATTAACGCATGTGTATTTTTTGTCCTCGGCCGCCCCGTAGTTTCAGAGCGCATCGAGTTTAAAATACCATCTACATGCTGATGCTGACAGCCCGCTCCTGCCGCCCGCTTGTGGCAGACCACACTTCCACGCTCACTGGCAGGCCCGGACTGGCCATCGGGAGGACCGGGAGGGAGTGTGTATGTGTGGCGCGACTCGCGCGAGCGAGGCACACCTTACGTGTTGTTGTTGTTAGCATCTGGTGCTAGCTAGCTGCGCTAACGGATATACGGAGCTGTTTCAATGACATTTCGCCGACAACTGCGCCGAGCACTTGACTTTATGCAGGTAGCCAGACAGTGGGACATTGTACGAAAAGTCAGCGCACTCAGCACGGATAGTACGCGCTACATGATTGCAGCGTCCAGGCAGCACACGTTCGAGCACATATGCCTTGAGCGGCACATAGCTCCAACGTATGAGGTGTGAACACACACACACACACACACACACACACACACACACACACACACACACACACACACACACACACACACACACACACACACACACACACACACACACACACACACACACACACACACACACACACACACAGTATTGTATGAGAGAGGTTCCAGGTTGAATTGAGGCGAATATTTGTAATGTTCAGGTTGTTGTGTTTAATATTCATGGAATATTTGTCATTGTTCAAATGATAATAAACAAACATATAAAGCATATTTGTCCACTCATATGTTGATAAGAGTATTAAAAACTTGAAAAATATCCCTCTAAGGTACATTTAGAACAGATAAAAAATGTGCGATTAATTTGCGATTAATCGCGATTAACTATGGACAATCATGCGATTAATCGCGATTAAATATTTTAATCGACTGACAGCCCTAATATTTATATAAATATATACAATTTCAGAATCAAACAAGTATGAGAGCACTCTCATAATAACGTAACACAATCAGAGACTGGATATATCCCCCCCCCCCTCTCTGGTCGCTGAAATGGGGAATTGAAATTACGGACCAAAAGTTTTATTTACAAGTATTAAAAGTAAGCAGAGGACACCAAACCAACTGAGACCTGTCTGTCTGCCGCATCTACGCACTGTACCACACACACACCTACACACTGTACCACACACACCTACACACTGTACCACACACACACCTACACACTGTACCACACACACCTACAACTCCTAAAGCATAATCAGGCTACAGCCGTTGTGAATTTTATTTTGTGAAGCACTAAATGGTTTTAGAAACATCTGGACTCTTTGTTTGTAGATATCTACTAAACTAAAGCAAATAAAGAGAGTAGGCCTGTTATACTGAGTGATATATATTATACACACTGCTCTGCTTTCTGCACGGACCTCACAGCTGTTCTCTCTGTAAACATCGCGTCGTGATGAAAGCAGTTACTAAAATAATATCCAGGGGATACATGCAGAGCTGTCATTGGCTGAGATAAGTCCGGCCGTGCGTCACGACTCCACCGTTCCCGGAAATGCATCCGTGGAGGAGCCGTGGAGGATGCATCAGTGTATCCTCGATTATAGCTCCTCCAGAGAGCCTCCTCGACGCTCGATGCTCGGTCCTCGATGTGCATTTAGAGAAATTAGATGTCCTTCAACATGGCGCGCTGAAATCCATTTCACTGGATGTACAGTATGTCTGGTACTAATGTATAGCGGATCTTTGTTAAGATCCATATGTCACGGATAGGATCATAGTCTGTGCTAAATAAGACATGTAATCATTTACAAAACATCACCATGTTGTTATTTAACAAAATAATGTTGTTTAGTCGAAAAAACGAACAGCAGCCGGCTCTCGATTTTTAATCCTAATTTAATCATCATCTTCACCAAGATCATTTATGTTTATGTTCGCCGAATTGACATGAAATCACTGACAAATATGAATATACTGTATTCAACTTCATTAAAATGTTATTAACGTGCCTAAACTCAGTAATTCACTAAAAATTACTGATCCCATGGTGTTATTTTTCCCCATAATGACCAAGTCGCTGCAAATTATCTCGCTTATTACATGGCCACAAAGTAACGACATGACTCCCAATATTAATTAAAATGCTTTTATGGATTTAGAAAATATTTTTATTGATTTAAAAAATAGTTGTATGTATTGATTTAAATTTACATGCATCCGCTAAGAAAAATAGTCCGTTGTGTAAGAGTCGGGAATCATCCGATAATTTATTCCGAACTTAAATGACTCAGACCTCCTAATTGACCTAACCGAAGTTATTGAGTCTATGTAAGTTTACTGCTTGGCTCAGATCCACCAACGATCAGCAAGATCTCACCTCTATTAACTCCCCGAAGAACCAGGTTCAATTAACTGCTGTTTCAATTCAGACAACCCCCTAAATCTGTTTAAGCAATCCCGAAGGACTTTGATATCAGTAAATGAGGTGTGGCCCTACCTAAGTGTGAGTGTGGCAGGGTGCGATCTTACCTTTCAAGCAGGAGAGGAGAGCGCAGATGTCTTTTAAGTTGTCCCAATCCAAAGGTGGGATCAGTTTATTTGAAGAAAAATAGGTCCAAACTAATACAGGGTTTTTACCTTCTCTCGTTACAACATTATAATCATACTAAACCTATCATGCTGTGATCATGTTCTAATCTGAAACTTTAATTCACAGTTTTACATTTATTACCAAAATTGTAACTTCAACTGCCCAATTCAGTTGTGACATTTAAAATCTCCCGATAGAATTTAGAGGCATTTCCTCATAAAGACCGTTGTTAATAAAAAGCACATTCAAACTTTCTTTCACCAAATCAGTTCACATCAATTCCATACCTTTTTCCGACACAGATGGCGGGAACTAACATTCACAAACACATAGCTATTTCCCAATCATGCTGGGGCAGTTTACCTTTAACCTAGTTTTCGCACAGATGGCGGGAAGTTTAACCTAGTTTTCGCACAGATGGCAGGAAGTTTAACCTAGTTTTCGCACAGATGGCGGGAAGTTTCACCTAGTTTTCGCACAGATGGCGGGAAGTTTAACCTAGTTTTCGCACAGATGGCGGGAAGTTTAACCTGTTTTCGCACAGATGGCGGGAAGTTTAATTCACAAACACATACCTATTTCCCAAACACAGATGGTGGGTACTAACATTCACACACCCATAGATTTACGCAATAGTTACCAAGTTCGAGAGAACCTTACCGAGAGCAAAAACCCAGCTCTCAGGGAGAGAGCGTTACCGAGAGCCAATATACCAGGGGATCCCCCCCCCCCCTCTCTCCCTCTCTCCAAAAAGAAAGTTCCTCCTCATCTGCCAGTGTCTTTATGCTCGAAAACAGGATAGAAAAACCTAAAGACACCTCCTCCATACCCATATTTGTGGAAACTGGGCATGGCCTCTGGTAGAAAGAACTGGACATGACCAGACATATTCTATGGCTCTGGCATAAGACACACCTTCCCATGTTTGTGTAAAAAGGACATGACCCCTACTCTGCAGGACTTGCAAAATATTATTCTCGGCTATGACATAACCACCTTTTTGGGGCCTCAATGTATTTCTCCTTAAGTCAGGAGCCCCCCTCCCTGTGTACTGCTGTGAGGGGAGAGGGAAGAAACTGCCTCTTTCTTATCAGTGACACCCATAAACCATTATAGGCCTTACACACTCAACTTAACAAACCACTTGTTTTTTGTTTATACTGTAAATATAGAACCTCATAAAATATGAAGCATTTTCATTGTGGGTTATACAAGAATATAATTGATTATATTTGATTATAACTAACTTTCGTTTTAAGTATTCAACCTGATTTGGAGATCTCAACAGTTGTTACCGTTTTTTAAACAGTCAGAATGAAACGGCAGCTCTCAGCTGTGTGTTCACACTCCTAATGGCCCATCACAGCTCTCTCCCCCCCCTGATCTTTCTTTTCCAACAGTTAAGTTAACTGTAGGTTACTCTAGTGACAAGCTTACAGTTAGTGAAGTAACACTTTTTTTTTGTGAGTCACAACCTCGCTGTTTCATTCTAACATAACGCTCCAAATACGACTGTTTCCACTCGGACTTCAATACAGCAACACCATTGTTTGGTTTCCATGGTAGCGTGTCTCTTTAGTAGCGTGCACTCCTTTCCTGTAAATTACAGGTCCAGCCAGGCAAAACAGTGATATGAAATATGAACGTTAGTTTTTAACTGAAATGATCAAATAAAGTCAAAATGTCACAGTGTTTACAAACATTGACCATACCGTTCACCAGCCCCCACCCCACTATGTTGAATATAGCCTACTCTTTGTTTAAAACGAATTGGCCATCGGAATGTGTGTGTCCCAACCCCCCCCCCCCTGTGATATCTCTTCTCCAGCAGTCTGTAGGTTTGTGTTCGCATATTTATGCTGTCGCAGTTCCTCTTCTTTCTATCGCGCATTGCCGGTATGAAAGGGTCTGTGCCGGAAATATCAAGATAACACGGCAGGGTCCGTTACAGTTTGTTTTCATCTGATTTCAAATAAACAAAGTCTTGGCTTTCAGAATATTAAACTTGTTTCGGCAAATTTAGATGATAAATACAATTATGAAGCTTGTAACGGCATAATTACTTAAGCGGAGAACGGAGTAAGTTAACGTTACAGCAGGCATAACAACAGCCAGTGTTTATTTTATTATAATATATAGTCGTTATTCATTTGTTTTAACTAAATAGGCCACCATTGGTAGCAGTTCTCATTATATACTTCTCAGTAACTGCTCCCCTTAAATTAAATATAAACGTTCACCATCCCCCACCCGCCTACTGTATGTTGCTTTTTGACATGTACATGGATACTACCCCCCTCTGAGTGAATACCTGTTGTACCTGTCCGGGGCTAAGCCCATAGGACGATGCTCTGATGTCATCACCCTCGCACATTTGTCATATGTTTACAAAAAACGATGTTAACACTTTCTCGTTCTTAATATATGCTATATTTAGGGTCGATATGTGTTGAATTTACCTTAAAATAGCAGATCACTGTGATTCGGCTTAGTGAACGTGTGTCTCTTCTCCGCGGCTCCTCCGTGCAGAGAGGCCCCCCCCCGTTGACAATTCACGAGCGTCTCTCCCCCGTCGCACCTTCTAACAGAACCCCCCCCACATATCAAATCCCAATTTAACTGCTCTGGAGCAGAAATGAAAGAGTTTTAAAAATGTTTACGTTTTGGTAAGTTTTTAGGGAAATGTTGTAATATTGCAACGTTGGCCTTAGGTGGGAGCAGAATTTCTGTATTTCTACTCACATTGTCTGAATAAATATATTGAACAACTAAGGGTTCATTTGCAGGATTGATTGCTTACTTAGCCCTATATCAGTATATAGCATGAATAATAATCACATATCACTCATATTTGTTATGAATAATCATTTATCAAATAGTAAGTTGCTTTGGATAAAAGCGTCAGCTAAATGCAATTTATGAAAGCCTCACTCAGGATTTTTTCAACAAGTGTTTTTCGACAATGTCAATTTCACTTTCCACTATGTCCACCGTTGTTTTTCACAACCAATGGCAGAACTTTATTGAGGCCTGTAATTAGTCAACTACAGGTCTCTTGGGTCAGTCTTTTCTTCTAAAAAGCTTGTGACAAGATGTTAAGTTAACAGGTATTCACTCAGAGGGGGGTCGGTGATTTATTGCTCTTGGGGCATTAAAAACAAGATTTTAACTTTAGTTTTTTATATAATATCTGCATTTTCTCTTGTGAAAAACTAAGTCTTAGTTTGGCCATAGTTATTTAATATATAGCGCCATCTCCTGGTTAAACCCTGAAATTGAAAAATAGTGGGAGGGCTTAACATTCCCACATACTGGTCTTTGGCAGGTCTTAGGCTGGTAACTGGCTGGTAGTAGGCAGGAAGCTGTATGCTGGCGTCCGAAATAAGATGCCCCATCTGTATGCTGATTTAATCTCAGTCATATCAATTAATGTTAACTTGGAAAGCCACAATATTGATATTTTAACTCAATAACATTAGGTGACATTATTGTGGCACATCAGTAAAGCCTTACATATAAAATATAAGGTGGCAGACATCATTTAATGAATTTTAACTGAACAATAACTGAAAGTTTGTTTCACTCTTAGACCAGCAGGGGAACCAAATCTATGCAGACTGCTGCAATAAGTACATGAATTAACTGTCTCATCGATGTTTGTCTGAATGAATATGATACTATTAACAATTATATTATTCCTATCAGCTATCAATCACTGTTATGATTCACATATTCATTTATTATTGAATAAACTATATTTTTTGGAGGAGTTCATGATGAATGTTCCTCAAGATGCTTGCTCACCCTCCTTCAAATTTGAAAGACAAGTAATTACTATCCTATATCAAAAGAATCAAAGGAACAGTTCAGCGCCCCACGACTTTATTGCAAACAGTTACAACCTGGACTTTACATCAGAAAGAACAAACATTAAAGAAGTGACTAACTGCATCAGTTAGGGTTAAAAAACGTGTATTCAGCTCAAACACATCGCTGCAGTTATTATCCAGTGGAGAGTCCTTACCTACTGACCTAGTTACATCAAAGTGGTTACTTCTTTTTGGCTGGGCAGTGTAGTTTTACACACCGTCTTATTTGACTTTCTCAGGACTTGAAACTGTTTTTTGGGGGCAAATGTATCCTGTATATATAATGTATGATGTCCTTTATTGTTTTATGTTTCATGTG
The DNA here is from genome assembly GCA_012861695.1 of Trematomus loennbergii. Taxonomy (NCBI): domain Eukaryota; kingdom Metazoa; phylum Chordata; class Actinopteri; order Perciformes; family Nototheniidae; genus Trematomus; species Trematomus loennbergii. Next base: position 19,701 of record JAAOOA010000566.1, on the reverse strand, counting down.
GAACCTATTTGCTGCAGGTCTCCCTTGAAAAAGAGATCTATGACCTTAATGGGACCAATCTGGTTAAATAAAGGTTTGAAATGAAATGAAAGAAGAAAAATGTTATACACAGGTAAGGTCATCATCTTAGCAGTTTTTTATGCTCGAGTCATCCGTGAGCAGAGCATCAAGTTGGCATGCCTATAACAGCTGAATGTGGCGATTACCATCTTGTTCAGCAAAACGCCTCACAAACTTATTAAGATCCAAAGCTTTAGTGCGTTTTGATTCAATGCTGAGTACAGCCAAACTTGACAGTCTCTTCTCTGTCATTGTAGACCGCAAATACCTCATTCCTTCCGTCTACTTGGGTCCGAATGCTTCTCGTTTTGCGCTGTCCCCCCGTTCAAATGAAATCGCCGCCAATCATATTTCCACGCTCGCGCCAGGGCCGGGGGAGGGGTTACAAGGCTCGCGTCTTGTGCTGCATTCACTTGCACTCGGACATTAGAGATTTTCTCTCATAAATGTCCGATGAGCCACAACTTTTCTTTCAAAACAAAGCTGCCAACTGGGGTGGCCCCGTAGAACCGCCACTGCATGGGCATACAGGCTAATGTGTCTTAAGGGGAGACACTTAAAGTGAATACAGTTAAATGTGTATCTAATAACGTCATCACAATCGCCACATTGATATGCAAATTAGGCGTTAACTATGCCTAATTAAAATGCGCTTATTTGCATGCAGTTACCAAGGCATTGCAGGTGAAAAGGATAAAACAAAAAAACAAACAAAAAAACATATCACCTCACAACTTCCCCAGATAGTTACTTACGTCAAGTCAGTATTTCCCCCTGAAATGTTATGTTTAAATGCAGATTAGCTTTAAATCTATAGATTAATTCAGACATGGTAGTAAAACGAACACCATTTATATGTGTTTTTTGGAAGTTTTCTTTCCATTAGAGTGAAAGAAAACATGGAAGCAAAATAGACCAAAATAACTAAATGTACAAGTACATGAAAAAACGATCTTTTAGCCTGTAATGTCCTTAAACAGTAACTTCATAATTTCGATTGTTGACTGCTCATTTAATAACTATTAATTGTGTTGTCTGCTCTTGTGGCGAATAGAAGACCATTGTCTCTGTGTTAGCTGATTATTCTGTTGAGTATTAAACGATTGCGTGAGTTTGAGGGTATTAAAATAAATTGGTCAGTAAGTCAGAGATGTGCAACTATATTTAACTTTTTGTTTTAAAACATTTTTTTATAAATTATTATGGGAAATGCCCTTTTTCTCACTTGAGCTCCCGCCCCCCAAAATGTCTGTGCACGTCCCTGCACACATCTTGTGTCCATATCTTTCTGTTTTGGTGGTCATGCCACAACCGTGCACGTGCATGCGCGAGTCATGGTAAGATATCTGGATTAAGAGGTTGCTTTTTCTTTGCACAGCATGAAAGGGCGAAATGAATGGGCTGTGATTTTTGTTTTTTTAAGCAGAGGTTGAGTTCAATAATTTGTACGGCCCTCGGAGGATGTTGTAAAAATGTAAATGGCCCTTGAGAGGAAAAAGGTTCCCCACCCCTGGATTAAATACATGTAGAGGAGTAAAAGTACACCATTTACCTCTGATAGTGAAGTAGAAGTACTAAGAAGTATAACATGGAAATACTCAAGTAAAGTAAAAATACAAGTACCTCAAAATTGTACTTAAGTACAGTACTTGAGTAAATATACTTAGATAGATAGATGATAGATGTTAGAAAGGTACTTCATTGATCCCAATTTGGGAAATGTTTGCGTTGCAGCAGCATGAGAAACAAGGCAATGTACATAAGAGAAATTAAGACAGATTACACAACTAATGCTCAGCATGCACTGGTAACACTCAAACATCTGTGTGTTGAAGCCCAGAGCAGCAGACCTGGACCTGAACCTGGACCTGAAACTAGATCCTGAACCTGAACCTGGACCTGGACCTGGACCTGGACCTAGACCTGGACCTAGACCTGGACCTGAGTCCCGCTGTGTTTCCTCAAAGAGGGACCGCTCAATGGAGCCTCAATCTGCTGATGGGAGGTAAGAAAAAACAGACTAAAAGCCATTTGAGTCAGTTGTTGTCTGTGTTGAAGCTTCTGTGTAACCTTCAGGAAATCCTGGTTATTAGCGACGTCGGTGGGCGTTAAGTGAACTGCAGTTAGCATCCTGGAAATGAACTCAGTGACGTTATCCACTAAGGACCAGTGTTGGGCTAGTTACTTTTAAAAAGTAACTAGTAATAGTTATAGTTACTGCTCTCAAAAAAGTAACTAGTTACTTTATTAGTTACTAAATTATAAAAGTAACTAGTAACAAGTTACTTTACTTTACTTTAAAAATAATAACAATAAAAATACAAGTTTTTGTGTTGTTCTGTGGCACAGTAAGACTAGTTTTATAGCCCCATGTACATTAGTTAGGTGCTTCAGGAGATTGGCATTGCTGTTATTCGATGTGGACAATGCTTTCTGTCCTGCACACAGTTTACATTTGACCGTAATATTTGTTGCGTCCTTTATCCCCACAAATTGAAAATAGTGGTTATATCTCCAAGTTGTAAATGCGCTGCTGCTCTCGCTGATACTTGCATCTGCCATTGTGTGTGTGTGTGTGCTGGTGGTGGGCGTTGCCGTGTATGTGTCTGTGTATTTTCCCCATAAGGCAAGACCCGCCCAACTCTGTCTCTGATTGGCTTACCCTGAAATGTTACCCGCGTTAACCAATCATCACTCCTCTCTGGTCACTTTCACTTTTCCATGGTACTGTGAGAGGACATCACTGTATTCGCCTGTAAGTTACATCCGCACGGAGATTCGGTTCAGTTGGACCACATAATGTAACGCAGTAACGCACCCATTTAAATCATAGTAACTATAACGGCGTTACTGAATGGGAATAGGTAACTAGTAACGTTATTAGTTGCCGCAAAAGGTAGTTGTGTTACAGTAACGCGTTAGTTTGTAACGCGTTGGTCCCAACACTGCTAAAGACAGATGTGTTTATGTTAGCTTCACACTGCTGGCTGTAGGGCAGCTGAAGAGACGCGAGGCACTTTGTAGAAAAACTTCATGTCTTTAGGATTTTCTCTGAAAATCTTCCCGAGTCCTTCACATAGAGAGCAGTCCACCGGCTGATAGAGGAGACTCAGAAAGTCTGGAAGGTTCATCTGTTGGGCAACACAGAGTGATTTATACCATTACATTGTAAAGAGTGACTTTAGATTTAACATATTTTCATCAGTTTTTCTCCAGCGGTTCAATGTGTGGGCGGTGGTGGCAAAGTCCGTAGGGACTTGGCTTGGGAACCAGAGAGTCACCGGTTCAAGTCCCCAAAAGACCAAGTGCTACCCAGGTGTCCCTGAGCAAGGCAGCGTTCCCTACACTGCTCCCCGGGCGCCGTACATAGGGCAGCCCACTGCTCCTAACACTAGGATGGATCAAATGCAGAATGTACATTTCCCCTCTGTGGGACGATGAAGAGCTCCTTCTTCTTCTCTTGATGCATCTGTTTCTGTTTCAGGGTCCAGCAGCAGAGACCAGACTCTCCCAGCTGTCTGTCCCTAAAGAGCGACGCCTCGAAGGAATTTTACATAAACTTTAAAGGACGACCTCCATCTGCTGATCAGAGGTAAGCTGTAACTCATAGTAAATTTGTACGAGAGCTGGAAGAACATGTCCGTCAGTCTTCGTTCTCCTCCTCCCTTTATGACACCGAGTGTCTGGTGTGTAAAGGCATCCTGATACTGTAGATTAGCACTGAGGTGCCGATTGGCTCAAACTCTTCTTCATCAGAGCGCCATATTTCAACCCCCCAATTGCTCTGCTTTTGTGTGGCTCATTCAGTGAGCACTGTAGCTGACCCCCCAGTGAGACGGAGGCCGGTATTCCTCCTGCTATCTCCTTGAGAGCAGTGCGACTGCGTATTCCTAGTGGCGCATCCAGGTGTCCCCCCCGTGATGGGAGAGGTTAGGAAGACATCCAACTCCTCCAAGAAACATGGAACCTTGTATTATAGAAACCTCTGAAGCCCTCGCTCGTCCTGCAGGGTTGTCTGCTAGAGCCCACCGAGCAGAAAGGTGAAGAGAAGAACCCCCTCTTATCAGAAAGGTGAAGAGAAGCATCCCATCTTATCAGGAAGGTGAAGAGAAGCATCCCATCTTATCAGAAAGGTGAAGAGAAGCATCCCATCTCGAACGACCTTGTGCTTCCTTGCACGTGGCTGGGGGTGCTCTCTGCACCCGGAGAGTGTGACCCTCTCTCTCTGACCCTTGGCCTTGAGAGCTGTCCTAGTTATTGGGTTAACACTTGATAGGGATGTTTTCTGAGTGAAGACAACTCAAAGTAATGGATTAGCACATTATCATTTAATTACAAAAATAGGCCCCTCAGAATTATTTGGGAGCCTTCCTGACACAGGCACATTATCATTTTGAAGGTTTGTGTTAGTCATTGAACATGCAAGAATCATATACTCATCAGTCCATAGCAGAGACATGTTATTGTAAGTTAAAGGTGAGCTTGTCCCTGTGGATATAACCCCTTCTCAATGATTCTAAATGTTATATTAATTCACCATTTACCTTTTGATAAAATATTAGTTTATCAGAAATATTTAGTCTCTTCCATAAAACATAGGTTTGAGAAATAAATTACCCAATATAATTGACTCTTCCCTCCCTTTTCTTACATATGGTACATATGAAATAATAACTTAGGAGTCTATTTAAGCATGGTATAGTTTATAATCTATTAATCGAGAAGACTCAGTATCACCTGTGTGCAGCTTACAAAAAAACCATTTGATAAACATATATTATGCAGGAAATTGATACATTTGTTGAAAAACAAAGCATATCTGATTTGGGAGGAAAAGCTTCATCCCTTTAACATCTGAGTTATTACTGAAGGCATAGCATGAATGATATTGGGTGTCATTACTGAGAAATGTCAAACAAAATCAAAACCTTACATTTGAAAACAGGTTTGCATTCCTCCACTGAAGGTCACGTTATCATTGGAAACAATAAAAGCTAATTGTTTTGATGTAGAATCTATAAATTGAATCGTTAGAGCAGAACAGAATGGTTGTATTGTAGCCTGAGTTTCGTGCAGCCTTTAGTTTTACCAGGTGGAAACATTGTCTATATAATGTGAATACATGTAGAACTAGACATTAAGAGACCCCTGACATTAGGCCTATTTGAATAGTAGGTATAATAATAATAATAGTAGGGGCTTTTACCAGCTCGCCCACTTACAGGCATCCTCTGCATAGCAGTATGAATAGCCTTAAAAACAACCCACTCTGCGGTAACGAGAGTCATGTATCTGAACCAAATGCCCTAAGTGAAGCCGTTAGTCTCATCTGACTGACCCAAGGGTTGGTGCTGGTGTGACAGGGAGGCTTCCAAGTGTTCATAGCAGATGTCATGCTTTCAGTTCATGGCTCAGTGGGGGGGAGCAGACCCATGTGAGACAGTATCAACGGCTGTAATGTTCAGTTTGAGGAGTGTCATTCTCTCTGGGAGCAGGAAATGGGTGTCCATTCAGACCAGACCATTAATGTCATGTAGAGCAGCCATAGCATCTCTGTGACTGCACTCAGCCGGACTGCAGCAGGGCAGAACTGGGTGACTTTTAGTGAAGCCGTCCAAGGCCATAGACAAAATGGAACCACGTACTAACAAAAGGGACACAAGGTCATCAATGTCTCTCTTTACCTTTGGCCTAATTGTAAAAACAAAACTGTGTGTGTGTGTGTGTGTGTGTGTGTGTGTGTGTGTGTGTGTGTGTGTGTGTGTGTGTGTGTGTGTGTGTGTGTGTGTGTGTGTGTGTGTGTGTGTGTGTGTGTGTGTGTGGTGTGTGTGTGTGTGTGTGTGTGTGTGTGTGTGTGTGTGTGTGTGTGTGTGTGTGTGTGTGTGTGTGTGTTGTGTGTGTGTGTGTGTGTGTGTGTGTGTGTGTGTGTGTGTGTGTGCCACAGCTTGTCTGCCCAAGGTTAAAACATTTGGGACAGCAGTGAGAATGTTATGAGAAACAATTTGTTGCTTAGACTGAACTCGAAGGAAGCTAGACTGGAACATTTTAAATAAATCAAAACACTTGTACATTAATTAAATACATTTAGCTTGAGCTGGGTTCAATACTTTCTTTATGGTATTTAAATTGGGCTGAAGTAGAACCTTTACATTGATTTGGCTTGCAACACAAAGTGTTGATTTAAAGTGTAGGCCTGTGAAGGAGAGGCCCTTGGAAAACAACCTCTATTTTTTTTAACTGTAATTACTTATTTTAAAGAGATTGCAACATTATACTTTTAAATAATCATAGACTTTAAAGGACGACCTCCATCTGCTGATCAGAGGTAAGCTGTAACTCACAGTAAGAGTCCGGTTATAATAGAAGTAGACTTGATTACTGCAACAGTGTTTTACTACAACTCATCCAGAACGCTGCAACCAGAGTCCTCATCAAAACCAGAGGAACTGAGCTCATCACCTCAGCTCTCAAAGCTCTGCACTGGCTTCCAATACCACAAAGAACACACTTTAAAATCTTACTTTTAACTTACAAAGCACTCAATGGATTGGGACCAGAATACATGTCTGATATGCTGCTCTGTAACGAGCCACCCAGAGCTCTCAGATCATCGGGGCAGGTTTACTCATCGTCCCCAGTGTCAGAACCAAATTCGCTGAGGCAGCTTTTAGCTTCTATGCGCTGCAGATCTGGAACAAACTTCCTGATATCTGAGGTCCACCCCCACCCTGAGTTCTTTAAATCAAGTCTGAAATCTTAAGAACTGTCCCTAGGTCTTTCCTTTTCCTGATGAACAGCTGTTAGCCAGCTGCAGAGTCCAGTATCTATCCACACAGCCACGTTTCAGGAACACCAGAATGAAGGATGGACAGAATCCTCTGGTCTTCAACAGTAGCTGGAAATAAATATTCCTGTAGTGCAAAGTTCCCGCTGACGCACAGGACCACCAGCCTGTTCCCCTGTCCTCCTTCACCCTGAGTGTGTCTCTGTGTGGACAGACATAATGTGAGCTAATGCTTCATGATTCCTCCACAGAGGGGACCAGGAGAGCTCGGAGGTTCCCGGTGGTCAGTCTGCCCAGCAGCATCAGACACAGCTGGACTCCATATTTACGGTGAGTACATGTACTACAGATACTTGACCTCTCTTCTGTTCACAGTCATCTCCATGCTGCACTTTTAGAGAGTCAGTCTGTCCGGATCTGATGTTTGGATCCATGGTTTATAGTTTGTGTCGTTCATGTGATGTTCCAGCTGCTGGAGGACCACATCGTCACCTTTGTGAAGAGCGAGCTGAAGAAGATCCAGAAGGCTCTGAGTTCAGATTACCCAGAAGGCTTAGAGAGTCAGAGTGAGGATGAGGAGGTGTTGGAGGCTGAGGATGAAGAGCAGAGGAGGAGCAGAGAGGCATTCCTGAACATCACACTGCACTTCCTGAGGAGCATGAAGCAGGAGGAGCTGGCTGACCGTCTGCACAGCAGTAAGAGGGTTTCTATAGAGATTTAACACTCTGGATAAATGTCTCATCTGCTGATGTCTCAAGAGACCAACATATATCCATATTTTATTCAGAGAACCAGAGTTACAGTGTGACCAATGATCTTTTGTTGTGTGTTCTTTCAGAAATTTGCTGGAGTGTCAGCGTAAACTTAATCCACCCTGAAGGAGAGGTTCCAGTGTGTGTTTGAGGGCATTGCTAAAGCAGGAAACCCAACCCTTCTGAACCAGATCTACACAGAGCTCTACATCACAGGGGGGGTCTGCAGAGGTCAATGATGAACATGAGGTCAGACAGATTGAAACAGCATCCAGGAAACCAGACAGACCAGAAACAACCATCAGACAAGAAGACCTCTTTAAAGCCTCACCTGGAAGAGATGCACCAATCAGAGCAGTGATGACAAAGGGCGTGGCTGGCATTGGGAAAACAGTCTTAACACAGAAGTTCACTCTGGACTGGGCTGAAGGCAAAGCCAACCAGGACATCCAGTTCATATTTCCATTCACCTTCAGAGAGCTGAATGTGGTGAGAGAGAACAAGTACAGCTTGGTGGAACTTGTTCATCACTTCTTCTCTGAAACCAGAGACGCAGGAATCTGCAGGTTTGATCTGTTCCCGGTTGTGTTCATCTTTGACGGTCTGGATGAGTGTCGACTTCCTCTGGACTTCCACAACACTGAGATCCTGACTGACGTCACAGAGTCCACCTCAGTGGATGTGCTGCTGACAAACCTCATCAGGGGGAAGCTGCTTCCCTCTGCTCGCCTCTGGATAACCACACGACCTGCAGCAGCCAATCAGATCCCTCCTGAGTGTGTGGACATGGTGACAGAGGTCCGAGGGTTCACTGACCCACAGAAGGAGGAGTACTTCAGGAAGAGATTCAGAGATCAGGAGCAGGCCGGCACCATCATCTCCCACATCAAGACCTCACGAAGCCTCCACATCATGTGCCACATCCCAGTCTTCTGCTGGATCTCTGCTTCAGTTCTGGAGGAGGTGTTGAAAACCAGAGAGGGAGGAGAGCTGCCCAAGACCCTGACTGAGATGTACATCCACTTCCTGGTGGTTCAGTCCAAAGTGAAGAACATCAAGTATGATGGAGGAGCTGAGACAGATCCACACTGGAGTCCAGAGAGCAGGAAGATGATGGAGTCTCTGGGAAACTGGCTTTTGAGCAGCTGCAGAAAGGCAACCTGATCTTCTATGAGTCCGACCTGACAGAGTGTGGCATCGATATCAGAGCAGCCTCAGTGTACTCAGGAGTGTTCACACAGGTCTTTAGAGAGGAGAGAGGACTGTACCAGGACAAGGTGTTCTGCTTCGTCCATCTGAGCGTTCAGGAGTTTCTGGCTGCTCTTCATGTCCATCTGACCTTCATCAACTCTGGAGTCAACCTGCTGGCAGAAGAACCACAACCTCCCAGAAGTCTGAAGTCAAACCTGAACTAACACATCTCTACCAGAGTGCTGTGGACCAGGCCTTACAGAGTCCAAACGGACACCTGGACTTGTTCCTCGCGCTTCCTGGGTCTTTCACTGCAGACCAATCAGAAACTCCTACGAGGCCTGCTGACACAGACAGGAAGTGGCTCAGAGATCAACCAGGAAACAGTCCAGTACATCAAGAAGAGAGAGAGGATCTGTCTGCAGAGAGAAGCATCAACCTGTTCCACTGTCTGAATGAACTGAATGATCGTTCTCTAGTGGAGCAGATCCAACAGTACCTGAGTTCAGGAAGTCTCTCCACAGATAACTGTCTCCTGCTCAGTGGTCAGCTCTGGTCTTCATCTTACTGTCATCAGGAAAGATCTGGACGTGTTTGACCTGAAGAAATACTCTGCTTCAGAGGAGGCTCTTCTGAGGCTGCTGCCAGTGGTCAAAGCCTCCAACAAAGCTCTGTAAGTACAGAGATCATTTGATTTAGAGAATCAGTTATTAATACACTGCTGTCTTCTGAATAACTGTTGTCCTCATCGTCTCTTCAGGCTGAGTGGCTGTAACCTGTCAGAGAGAAGCTGTGAAGCTCTGTCCTCAGTCCTCAGCTCCCAGTCCTCTAGTCTGAGAGATCTGGACCTGAGTAACAACGACCTGCAGGATTCAGGAGTGAAGCTGCTGTCTGCTGGACTGAGAGTCCACACTGTGAACTGAAGACTCTCAGGTTGGTGTAAAGCTGTTTAAAAATGTTGACCATCTGAATTCTATGTTTCTTCATATACTACTTATGAATTATTTCAGGCTGAGTGGCTGTAACCTGTCAGAGAGAAGCTGTGCAGCTCTGTCCTCAGTCCTCAGCTCCCAGTCCTCTAGTCTGAGAGATCTGGACCTGAGTAACAACGACCTGCAGGATTCAGGAGTGAAGCTGCTGTCTGCTGGACTGGAGAGTCCACACTGTGAACTGAAGACTCTCAGGTCAGAGCACAGTACAGTTTGACCAGCAATAAAACTCAATACCAACATCAGCCATGCTGTTGTGGTGTGGGGATACCATCATCAAAAACATAATTGAAGTGAAACGCAACATAATACATGTGTCACAATTCACAAAATGGTTATTGGCACAAACTTCTTTAAAGATCAGGGGGGTCCAAACTCTTTTCACTGAGGGCCACATAGAAAAATATGCAAAGGTCTGGGGCCCTCACTTGAGGTATATCGCCTCATTAGGTAAGTTATAAGTTAGCAAAATCAATCAAATGTAGGTAAATTAATCTTGATACTTGAATATGCTTTAAAAAAAAAACACAGCTTGATTATAATAAAAATAGGAAGGGTTTGTTATGCAAAATAAGTTAGTGGGCTTTGTTAGAAAATGTTTTCAACTTTGACTGAATTTATTTGAAATGTGGGCTTATTAACACATGAACACTTCTGTTTGATGTATATTTACATATATTTAAGAAGTAAAATATAAGAGAAGCACAAGTTTCTCTCTCTTTGTTCACATTATTCTCTATTCCTTTGTTTGATGATCTTTTCATATCAATAAGACCCTTACCATGGCTGTCCATTTGAACCCCCCCCCCCCCCTCTTCCAGTCCTGGGCCCTCAGATTATCTGACGGCTTGTTTGTGTGTCTGCAGGCTGTCAGGCTGTCTGATCACAGAGGAAGGCTGTGATGCTCTGGCCTCAGCTTTAAACCCCTCCCATCTGAGAGAGCTGGACCTGAGCTACAATCATCCAGGAGACTCAGGGGGGAGGCTGCTGTCTGTTGGACTGGACACGCTCAGGTATGGAGAGGCACTCAGTCTGATAGAGGAGGTAGAAACTGGCTCCTTTGACCTGAAACAACCAGAGCTGATAGACCCTGACTCTTCACACTGTCTGCCGTCAGCTGTTAGCATCAAACACAAATGTTCCACAACTGAGAGGAAACCCCCCTCAGTGGGTCAATGTTCATCGTGGAACGACCAACAGAAATAGAGTGTGGGGGGGGGGGGGGGGGGGGGGGGGGGTTAATGTTCACACAGATTTAGCACAGGAAGTGACATCATGAATAAATAAACTGATTCATTTCCAGATGTTATATTTTGAGTCCTAGCAAACGGCCAATCAGAAGAACCTCCCCTGGAATGAAAATAATGATTTATAAGTTTCAGTGTTGGGAGTAACGTGTTACAGTAATCAGATTACATTTGTCTGTAACGCAGTAGTGTAACGCGTTACTCTGCAGGTCTCCTTGAAAAAGAGATCTATGATCTCAATGGGACCAATCTGGTTAAATAAAGGTTTGAAATGAAATGAAATGACTGTTGGTTCAGCAGTAATTACATTAGATAAGATAAGATAGTACTTTATTGATACTAAGCACAAAATGATTGTTACCTGCGATGTTAAAGTCTTCAACTTTCTGCATAACGGGAGGACAGAAAAATAAATCAAACGTCCTTTTTCTCTCGCACTACACTCGCGAGATGGCAGAGTCTCATAGCAGAGATAAACAGGCACAGCAAACATCGTGGAGGACATGTTGCCCGTTTCATTACATCCATGGTTTCCACGGTGGAATCACCATCTTTCTAAAAACATATTGAGCCAGAAATACATAACAGGCGGGCGCCATCTATGGGGATAATGTCTCCACACACATTTTTCAATGCAGACACAAAAACTTATCATTTTATAAATATAAAAAAGTTTCACAAATATATTTCTGATCCACTCACAAATAGTTACATCAAAAACATATTTGAGTGTTGTTACATTTATATAAAAAAATGCTTTCTGTGTGAATCTCTGCATTTTTTAGACTCCCCTGACGCTGCTAGATTCACAAATAAAAAATGTTAAGAGGAGAGTGTCTTCGGCCAATCAGATGTCTGCTTCATTTGAAGCCAATCACTTCCCCCTCGAGGGTGTGTTTAATGCGTTTGCAATGTAGCGTAACATCTACGCGGTTTGGGGAGTCCGGGGGGTGACAGAGTCTGGGGCCCCTCAAATGCAGAGATTCACACAGAAAGCGTTTTTGTGTGAATCAAATGTGTTTCTGATGTAACTATTTGTGAGTGGATCAGAAATATATTTGTGAAACTTTTTTACATTTATAAAATGATAAGTTTTGTGTGTGCACTGAAACATATGCGTGGAGACATTTATATATAAATCCAGAATAACATCTGTGTATCCTTCTGTGTGCATTTCTGTATTTGTGAGACTGATCTGACCCCATAGCCATCAGACAGGAACACTTTAGCAAACTACCTGGAGCAGAGTTATGATGGAACCTGAGCTAAAGAAAACATGATGTTCAAACAAAGAGCAGAAACTGAGACAAAACATCAAAACAAACTGAAAAGTATTAAATATGAAGCGCACAGTGAACCAAAGAGAAACCCATATTTCCTGATGCTCACAAACGCTGCACACAGGAAGCATGCCCCCACCTGATCAACACCTGGAGAGGAGATCATAGACATCACAAAAGAGACACCTCAGTGTTTGTAGATGTTTCTGGAGGCAGACTGAGGTGGACATATCAGACCATTTAAAGACTAACTGACCCCCCCTCTGCTTTCAGCCTGGAGCCTGCTGGAGTCCGGTTCTTGAGGCCAGGAGGTCTCAGGAAGTGTAAGTGTGTTTTTAATCATGAACATCTTCACACTGGGACATCACAGGTACTTTAGTAACCTTTAATACCTGCTGTGTCTCATCAGATTCCTGTGGACTCACACTGGACTCAAACACAGTGAACAGAAACCTCCAACTGTCTGACAACAACAGGACGGTGACATGTGTGAAGGAGAAGCAGAAATATCCTGATCATCCAGAGAGGTTTGACTACTGGTGGCCTCAGCTGATGTGTAGAGAAGCTCTGATTGGTCGCTGTTACTGGGAGGTCGAGCGGAGAGGAGAGGTTTTTATAGCAGTGACTTACAGAGGAATCAGGAGAGGAGGAGGCGGAGAGGACTGTTGGTTTGGATGGAATGATCAGTCCTGGAGTCTGGAGTGCTCTGATGGAGGTTACACTGTCAGGCACAATAAGAGAAGAACACACATCTCCTCCTCCTCCTCCTCCTCTGGTAGAGTAGCAGTGTATCTGGATCATCCTGCTGGCTCTCTCTCCTTCTACAGAGTCTCCTCTGACACACTGACCCACCTCCACACCTTCAGAGCCACATTCACTGAACCTCTCTATGCTGGTTTAGGATTGGGTTTGGGTTTGGGTCCCCTGGTTCCTCAGTGTCTCTGTGTTCTCTGCAGGAGTGATCCCCCCCCCCCAAAAAAAGAGAAAGAAGTCAGAATTCTGAGATTTTAATAAAAAGCTCAAAATAAAAGTCAGTCTTTGCAAAGATGAAACTCAGAAAGAGGTTGAATAACAACAGGAAGTCCATTCTGATTTATTTCCACACGGAGGCTTTTATTCTGAAACTGCAGGAAAATGTACATTTCTCCCAAAGTCTTCCCACCATCTGTAGTTTGTGAACACGTGACATCACTTCAGTTTGAATGGCAGCAGTAAAGGGTTACTGAGGCTCCTTAAGAACAGGTCATAGTGACGAGTTCAATCACTTCTGCAGAATATATATATGATGTCTACAAACTAACATAATAACGTCTGAAGTGCAAACGTGAACATAAAGTGCAAACCACAGCGTGCATGCATTTGATCTCAATGACCGGCTTCCCTGTGAATATTTAAAATATAACGTGGCCCTACACAGCAGAGTCTGAGCGGCACAGTGTGCAGCTTTGATTTGAATGCTGGCTTTTTACTCTCATGCAAACATGGTCATTACTTTTTAAGAAGGGTCAGATTCGATGAGCCTTATTTGCATTTAGGAAACTAATCTTCCCTAAACAGCACGATGATGTTTGAATGAACACGGCTGCTTCTGGGGTGAATGTAAACCTCTGATCTGGGTTAGATGGGTTTATTAACAGACCAATCACATGATGATTGTCTCATCATTAACACTCATGTACTTTCAATGTAAGCAGCTGATCTAATTAATAAAGTCTGTTTTGAGTCGGACTCGTGGCCTGTCTTTGTCTCAGTTTGATGGTTTATTTATATATACTTTTAATTTCTATGTGCAATACCTTGTCTTTTTATGCTGCTGCAACGCAAACATTTCCCAAATTGGGATCTATAAAGTACTTTTTATCTTATCTTATCTTATGTTATGTTAACGCGAGGGGAGAATCCTCTTGTTTGGTCTGAAGGTGAGTCTAATCAGACGCCACTGCCCCCCCCCCCCCGGCCGTACAGCAGGAACCCCCCCGCGGTGCGAAGCTCCTCCAGATCCAGGTTGGACAGGAAGCTCCTCTGAAGCTCCGCCTCCACCGTGCACCCTCCCGGGCCGCTGCACCCCCCAGCAGCACCACGGCCGACTGACACAGCAGCCAATCAGAGAGCTTCCTCAGGTCGGATAGAGCCCGCCCCCCCCACAGGCTCAGGTGAAGCATGTTAGCGGCGACACGAGCGCTGGGCCGCTGCAGAAGAGAGTCAAAAAACAGGTGGTTAATGAACAACCTGTTTTAATATCTGTTGGGAGAATCCTGAATGTCCTCTTCCAACATGAGAGTAACATGCTAACAAAGGTATCCCAACTGTAGCTGTGAACATGACAGGATGTGTGATTACCTAGAAGAGCATCAGGACTGTTTGAGGCATATGATAGCTATGTGATTAACATGATGATTCAGCCTCTATGGAGATAGACATATGACAAGCATGATCATTTCTGACGTGGAGCTAATCTGAAGTAAACATTGAATACTGCTTTCTATTCCTCCATCTTGTGACTGTGTAACTCCCTCTCTTGGATATCAGCATGTGAAGGACACTGTTCAGGAACTAGTTGATGCTCTGTATGTGATGACTACTTCCATTCTGGAGAGGATCACAGATACATGGATCCTGAGATTGAAGCTCAAGACGGGGACCAGGGATTATTAACATTTTGAAGTATTCGGAAAAGTCAGAATTTTGAGATTTTGAGAGAAAGTCCGAATTTTGTGATTTTTTGAAAGAAACCAAAATGTTGAGAAAAAGTCAAAATTTTGTGAAAAAGTCAGAATTTTGTGATTTTCATGAGAGAAAAAAAACATTTTGACAAAATAATTTTGAGATTTCATGAAAAAAACCAACATTTTGAGAAAAAGTCCGAATTTTGAGACCCGAATTTTGAGACCCATAATTCTGCCTAAAAGTAGTATGATAGGAGACCTTTAATATATATCTGTGTATATCACCTTGCTGGGGCTCCTCCTGAGCAGCAGCTGAATCACCAGCTGCACGTCAGCAGGTGCGTCTCCTCGTAGCTCCGGCTCTGCAGCCCCCCCGCTCCGTAGAAAGGGTTTTGCTCCCCGAAGATCTCGTAGGCGACGGCGCCGACCGCCCAGCCGTCCGCCTTCCTGTAGTCGATCACCGAGGCCCGGACCGGGAGTCACTGGACACCTGGGGGGGGGCAGAGAGCGGTTATAGACAACAGGGTCAGGGTTCACTGTGTAACTCTGATTATAAGTCTTTATTATATTCTGTATATTTATATTGTGGGTTATATATAGATATAGATATTTATTTAAAAGGTCTCCTATCATGCTAAATGCACTTTTTATGTCTTTTCTACATAAATATGTGTCCCCGGTGTGTCCCCGGTGTGTCAGGAAACAAAGTGTCAGGAGATAAACCCCTCTCTCTTTTCCTCCGTACCCACATCTCTAAAAACGGGGGAACAACGGAGCTGATCCAGATTTGCTGCCTCATGACGTAACATCTGAAATGTGGGTGGGCTTTAGACCCACGGCAACATGTGGTAAACACGCAAGAGAAAAAGCATTTGAGCTCCATACGTTTCAGAAATAATCCTTGATGTGGTTTTGAACATGATATGGCGTTTCATCACGGCTGAGAATCTCTCGGTAGAATTCTGAGAAGTCACAAGCTCCCTTTTTTAAAGCTACTGACCCAGAATCATCTCTTCAGTACAGTGTTTCTCAAAGTGGGGGGCGCAGAGGCATGACATTTCTTTTTTTGAAAAGAGAATTGTTATGATGTCGGCATGACCGGCGGTAGTTACACTTAGATACCTTAGAAACCTACGAGGGCGCTGTAGGACACAGGTGTGTAATGTACATTTTGAGGATGGAAGGTCAATAGGCGGCGTCAGGGGGGCGCTAGGGGAGCGTCAGGGGGGCGCTAGGGGGGCATCAGGGGGCGCTAGGTGCTGCAGCTCCCCCAGGATAGCCATAGCACCCCCAAGAAATGTATGTCTTTTTTATTTTTATATGTGAAATTCAGAATTTGAAAAATGATTGATTAGAAAATGATATGCTACAGTACAAGTACGTCTGGGTCTCTGTGTTTCATTCAAGCTCGGCTCTGTGTGTGTGTGGAACGAGCCATGTTGTGTGCGTGTGCGAGCGAGAGAGAGAGGAGCGCGCACCGGTACGGAGATTGTTGTCGTTAGCATCTGGTGCTAGCTAGTTACGCTAATGGATATAAGGAGCTTTTTCAACAACAAGGTGGAAGAGAACTCTCGCCTGTCAGACTGAGAGACTCAGATAACCTCAGCTCAGTGAGCTAAAGGACTCTCTCAGTGTTTAGATTACCCACTGAGATTAGTTATCTGTCTCAAAAGGTTTGGTCATGATTTATGTAAACAATTATTTCCAAGGCACACGTTTATATGATCATTATAGTTATAAAAAAATAAGAGAATAAATGAAAAACAGTTATGAAATACATGACAGTAAAACAAGAATACAGTTTGAAAGGGGAGTGATTTGTAAAATATCCATAAAGAAAAAGAAAATCTGTTTACAGTTCTGTTTCATATGTTGAGAGATGTATCCATAGATCTCTTCATGTTGCTCTCAAAGTGCACCAGATTGATGCTTTTAACTTCAATATTTAAAAAAAAATCTTCCCGGAGGAGCATGCCCCCGGACCCCTAGAGGAGGTGAGGACCCCCCTATAGGAGGTGAGGACCCCCCTAGAGGAGGTGAGGAGGACCCCCCTAGAGGATGTTAGGTCCACCCCCCACTTATAAAAATAGCACTTTACCCCTGCCTATATGCCGTGAGCTGATTATCGAGCCTTCCTTGTAACAGTCGCGGGTACACTGTGTGTGTGCGTGGGAGTGATTTTTTAATTGAATGCTCACGTTCATATTGATGTATTTTAATAAATGTTAACTCGGCCCATTACGTGACTATTTGTGTTGGGGGTGTTGTGGCGATCCAGTACTCACAACAGGAAAGAATGAAACAGAGAGGAATCAATGAAACACAAACACAGAAATAGTTGAGATTAATCATTATTTAGTTGCGCACCACCAAACAACAATGGGGAAACATTACCTTGCTTCAACAGCAACCAATCGCAGAAATGCCCCACGAACACAAGAAAACACAGGGCAGATATAGGTTTCCTAAATGACACACGAACATGTTCCCTAATCATGTTTAACGCACACACATTGTCAGTTCTCCTAAACTTGGACATGTTCCAGATGTCGAAAGGTCATCATCTCATGACTTCTTTAGGGTCTTGCAGGATATGAATTATCCAATTAACAAACTATATATACGTCTGCACATGAACGCACATACATTTCTTCCATTAACTAACACTTAACTGTATTATATCTAAATGTAGCCTTTGTATTTCCTCTGAGCTCGGCGTCAGCTCACTTAACGTAATAATTAGCAAAGAGACGATCTATGGAAACTGTAACTTAATAACATACCTAGTTACTATGACTAGGTCCAAGATTGATATAACATTCCCTCCTTTTATTAATTTAAGTTTCCAGATCATCCAATAAATACTCTTACAAATAACCTTTTGAGATCCGCCCTGGAAAGTCCAAAAGTTCTAAAAATATTTATCAAAGTTGAACAAACTTACATACATAACCTAATAACAAAGTAACATTCAATGTAATACTTGATTATACATAATAAAAAATCTTCCAAAACACTTATAGCAAGGTGTAACTGTTGTCCACTCGTTCTGCTTCTGTTATATTGTCCAGTGAACACTTCTTCAGGGTGTGCACGTTCCGATCTCCATGCGTAGCCTTTAGATGGAATATCTATCTTAGCCTTCATGCTGTGGTGTCCCATCTCATAGCAAAATCCCTTGATGACATCTGAAGCAACATCATTACCATTTGAATTGGACGGAACTGTAGTCAGAAAACTTCTGTAAAAGAACAGTTTACGGTAGATCTTCTTCTCTGGAGTTTGAGATTACTAATATACTTGGCTGTAAATCATCTCAGACATCTTGGGTTTTGTTCTTCGTGTTGACCCAAACCCATAAGACAATAGCAGTGGAAGAATAGCTGGAACTGAAGGGAGTCATCCAGCTGCCTTCGTTGACACTCCAGTTTGCCTCCAGACGCAGTCCTTAAACATCTGCCTCAGAATGATCCATCTTCCCTCCTTCAGATTGCAAGGGAAAGACAGCTTTGACCTGGGTAGAAAATAGCACTTGCATTCTGGGTTAACAGCCTATACAGTCAACCACTAGGCCTTAGAGTCTTACTCTCATTTTTAAACTTCTTGAAACCATGAAATGTTGTTTGTGTTGTGTTTTTACTTACCCACAATTTCCTAAGCACACAACAAACATATTCTGCAAAATTGTTCAGCCACGGTGCTGAAACCAATCAGATCTCACTTCGAACAATACATTTAATCATACCTGTCTTTAGCAGAACCCAATCAGGAGCTTAACCATGTAGGAAAAAAGTTGTTAGGCGACAAGTTGTTTCATTTTCCCTCTGGATCATGTGAGGGTTATAAATTCACGTGAACAAGAACAATAAACCCATTATACCCCTCCTGGAAACATTGTCCTCCAAACCATAGAGACCATGTTTCCCCAAGTAAGATACCTCAGAGTACCCATCTGCTCATACAATGTTATTTCAAAGTCCTATGACTCATCATCAGGAAAACTTTCTCCTGTCAAAAAGAATCAGCAATGTTAAAAATCAAGTTACATAGTCATCAAGTCATGCAGGGATCATGCAGAGTCAGACAAAGTTCATGCCATGTCTCACAATGGTTCAACTAATATGGCATAGTCAGAAACATTCCAAAAGCATTGTACATCCAAAATAAAATCACTCTGTCGGTGGGTCAGTGTTACTGTAACAGTCAGGAATTGACAAATCAATTCACATTCATTCAGTCTTTGCAAAGTCTAAGTCAGTCTCGAGATCTCATGTCCTATAGTAGTGCACTTTGATATTCTACCAGCTGGAGTTTTTGACATCATCGTGTTGATGTCAAACAATGCACAAAGTGTTCCCGTGTTCGCAGCACAATTTGTTTCAGATGTTAAACAAACAAATTATCAATACACTTTATTAATGTACTGCCCCTAGGAAACACAAAGCCTGACAAATGTTCTTGCAAGGCATCCCTAAGTGAACCTGCAGACATCGGCCTTTTTAATTAATATTTCAAATTAATTAATAATAATAATAGTCCTTTTATTAATTTGTTTACCCTTAGAAGTGAACATGTCTCATAATGTTACATCAGGATGTTAAACTAAGTGTTAGCCAAATCAATCATACCAAACCATTTTACAGTACCAGGTACTGAAGTAGATTTAACTGGTGGTTGAACAAACCAAACCTTTTTGTTTACGACATGCAAACCACTAACACATTTTTCCAAG